>ML795588.1:170377-201038 GCA_009831015.1 Picea engelmannii | reverse complement strand
TGGGATCATCCTAACCTCCTCACCTTATCCTCTTCAACTTATAAAAGGAGAGGAGTTCTCATGGAGAGAGTTAGTTATTGAGCTTTGTTAGCTTTTTGGCTTGGGATTGTTAGCTTGGTTAGAGTGGCTTTGAGATTTTCTTTGTCAAGATAGATTGTGAGTAGCTATCTGATTCATAGTCTCAGAATCCTTGAAGCAAGATTCATTGGAGAATTGGTGAAAGAATTTTGTGAAGGACTTAGCTTGAACAGTAGCTTGGAGACTCTAGCAAGTCTATCAAGAGGATTTGATCTTCTTCATACAAGGATTGAGCAAGTGTGTGTGTGTTGTAGCCAAGAGCCATCGAAAGGAAGCTTGCGACATCAAGGCGATCAGGTTGTAATATTTACTTTCAATCAATATGATACAGTGGCATGTCCCTTTCCCATAAAGCTATTCTCACTTTATTGTGTAATTCCTTGATCATACACATAAGTTGACCATTGAATATATTTTGCTATCTTCACTTTGGTTGGTTTGTGTTGTCTTGGTCTTGATCTCACGAGAGAACCAAAGTGAAGTGGGAGAAACAGAGACCCTAGGAAGTGATATAAAGGTATGTTACTTGTTCCTTCCTACTAGCTAATTCAATGGTCAAGACTTAGGGAAAGACTCATGTCCTGTCCTATTTTGTTCTAGATCCAGGTGGATCTAGGGAGATCTGTTAGTGTCTGCACCTACCAATTAGTCCGATAACAGGCTCAAACTCATATTCAGGAAAGACTATAAGGACTCCCGAGCCTACAGTGTTTTAGAGACGGTATGGACACCATAATGCAACCAAGACCTACCTAGGGCATCCATGTTCTGGTAAGCTCTATCGCCAAGTTGCGACACTTCTAAAGCAGATATGATGGTTTTGTGTCACAACCTGATGGGATCGATCCTATAGTAGAGGAAAAAGACAACGAGATGCAAAAATTGGGGTAATAACCTAACCTATATGCTCAAGTTGATTCTTGGAAAAAAAATTATGGACCGTCAAAATTTTCTCAAAACTCAAAAAGTGTCCCAATACCCGATCAAATCCCTCCCATATAACTCTAGAATCACTCAAAATGGTTTTTGGTATAAAGAAATTGATAAGGAAGGCCAAAAAAGTGACAAAAAGAGGCCAAAAAGTCTACAAATAGAAGCTGGCAGCTCATTATCACCATTGCTGATTTGGAAATTGACTCTGGAGCCAAAAGACCCCCTTTGCTAAAAACGGTGATTCCGAGAGCTACAGTCGACGAAACGAACTTCCGCTTGGACCAAGTAAGTACAAACTCCCTTATCTAGCTATTCAATTCTTCAATTTTTTTTTTAAGTTCATTTTTTGGGTGGGTGCCGACCTCAAAAAAGTCGGCCCTAGGTACACGTAGGTTGTCTCTGGACAGGCTGCATGTACATGCAGGAAGAGTAAAGGCTTCCCGCATGTACACGCGACTATCGCCTCGACAGCTCGCATGGACCCCACCTTTGAAGAAAAAAATAATTAAAAGGCAAGTGCTGACCCTCCTGAACCTTGTTGTGTTGGCAGAATGTATGTCCAATGGAGGGAAAGAGAGCATGAAGCAGTCAGTGAGTTGGTTGTGGCAGATCTGAATGTCGTGGCCATGTTGATGCAATGCAGTTTACTAAAGTTATTTCTGTGTCCGTTTATGCGTGCACAACCAAGGCTACTGAATGCCTTGATTGACTACTGACACCCTGATGTAGAGGCCTTTATGCTAGAGGGGCAATCATTGGTGCCCACCACTGAGGATATCTATTTTTTGACTGGCCTCTCAAGGAGAGGGGAACCAATCAACTTTAGGACCTTTCCTGTGGGACCAAGTAAGATCTTGGAACTGATAGCCAAGCACTGTGAGGCTGGGACTGATCGTGCGTGCTCCCGGGTACTTATCAGTAAGATCACTAACCCATCATTGCAGGCGATATTATTGCTGATTGGGTGGATTACTAGTTTGGCAGCGTTGCATCAGGCTTCTCGTGCACAGATGAACTGTGCAATCTAGTGCTTGAATGCACAGATTTTTGACTGGAGTACCACATTACTGGAGTGCATAAAGAGGCAATTTACAGATTGTCAATAGCAGACACAAAGGAATTTCAGGTTCGGGACGATCTTGTGTTCATTTTTCTTCAAGAGAGTTTTGAGCTTTAGCCCTCGGGAAGTAGTATGAGGACATCAGGCCTCATTTCTTGCAGTGTGTAGATGGGCAATATTACTGCCGTGACAGGGTGGTGGAAGGACTATTGAGTCCTTCGATGATGCATTCTTTGCATGGCTGTCACGGCAGATCCCTGTGATTGAGGACTACCCATATGCAGGGATAGATTTTTCTAGAGATCCTGAGATACCCGTGCCTCCTGGTAAGGAGTGAGGGGAGATGGGTAAGTCTCCACCTTTGTAGTTTTTTTGTTTGCATATGTAATTTTTATGTCATTTTTGTGATATATATCATTTTTTTTGTATGCCGGTGTATTTGATGGGTAAATGTTTGTTGTATGCAGATGTGGGACCCGTGCGACCTGTCGATTATGCACGGAACATGTGTCCTCCTCGGCCAGAAGCCGCAGTTGCCACCGCTAGAGGAGCAACAGTAGTAGGGAACCTCCCAGCTGGGGAGGATGAGAAAGTCCTTAGACGAGTTGAGTGGAACTTTACCGCACTCACTCACACAGTCTCAATGGCAGAGATAGAGGACCTGTCGCCATCTATGCAGCCTCATGTCATGGGGGCACCTCGGACGTGGGTCCGATTATTTAGGAGTTTAGACCATGTTGTGGACTATTATAATAGGGCCCATAGGCCCTGAACCTATTCATACTTTTGATGTGCCACGAGCACTTACTTGTATATATTTTTTGAGGGCATAAGCCTTGTGACTCATTTATTAGTCCCATTTTTTAGGTGCTTGCGTCCATCTATGTACTTTGGTTGTTTTATGATGTTGTATATGGTTTTTTGATCTTTTGTGTCTTAAGGATCGTGTGTGCAAAAATTTATTTACATGCTTATGTCAATGTTCTTTCATATGTGTGCAAGATGCCAATCTAAAATTTGATTAGCTAGAGTATCTGTAATTTGGTTTAATCTCCTAGGAACATGAAAGTATGTAATATAATCAAATTTTCGTTCTAAGAGACGTACCCTAAGGAATCGTCAGTGTAAAGTTGGATCATCAACCCGGTATACTTTGTTTAGCTGTGACACAACCAGTTGAGCGTCGAGATAGACCCGAAGATGAGAGATACCTAATGACAAGGCATCACGAAGCAACTCAATAACTGCACTATACTCGACGACATTATTTGTGGTGTCACCTAAGCATATACCTCCAGAAGATAACAACTAGCCCTGAGGTGTAAATATTACCCAAGCTGCGGAGGTAAGCCTCCGCGTGTGCCGACTAGCATCGTCTGTATACCCAACGAACACCTCAGAATCACTTGACATCTACCATATTGACGAAAGATAACATCAATGACACATCCATAACACTTAAAATAAACTTAAAAAGTAATAGTACAAAGACTATACATATGTTACAGAAATTTACCCACAGTGACCTGTCTATGAGTAATATTTCTTGAGGTAGAGCCCATTTCTAGGCTCCGCCAAAGAATTCCCTTCAAAATCAACCAAACGATAAGCACCCCTTTTTAATACCTCTTTTATGATGAAGGGTCCGAACCACATGGGTTTAAACTTTCCTGCCCCCAGGGGGTCCTTATCTTGGTCATAGACCAGGACAAGGTCGCCCTTAGAGAAAATCCGAGGATGAATGGACCTATCATACTGACACTTGACCTTATTTTTGTGAGCCTCATTGGCCAGGGCCGCATCGCGACACTGCTCATTGAGATGCTCAAGGTGTACTAACCGTTCTTCAAGTGGAGAAGTGTTTGGAAATAATTGTACTACCAATTTTAGAGATGAGATCTGACATTCAATGGCCAAGACTGCCTCCAGCCCGTAAACGAGTTGAAAATGTGAGAAACCGGTTGCAATCTTAACAAATGTTCGGTAGGCCCATAATGACGAGTATAACATCAAATGCCAATTTTACTTGGCTGAGTTGATAGTTCGTTGTAGAATAGTCTTAAGAGTTTTGTTTATAGCTTCCACCTGCCCATTGGCTTCGGGGTAGTAAGGTGATGAATGCTCCTGCTATAACCCAAGCTTTGATGTTAATTCTGTCATCATTTGGTTCTGAAAGTGACTGCCATGGTCAGTGACAATCTCTCTCAGGATGCTGAACCTTGATATGATCTGGTTGAATAAGAAGAGAGTTGCAGTCTCTCCATCATATTTAAATGTTGGCATAGCTTCGACCCACTTAGTGAAGTAGTCAATAGCTACGATGATATAGCAGTGCCCACTTGCTGAAGGGGGGTTGCATGTAGTGTAATAAATCCCCCACTTAGTGAAGGGACAAACTTTGATGATAGGAAACATAGCAGCGAGATGTGCCCTCATCTTCCGAGAGAAGATTTGGCATGGATGGCACTTCTTGACTGATTCGATACAATCTTTGATAAGTGTCGGCCAGAAGTAACCTGCTCGTAAAATATTTTGGGTTGTTGCCAACCCAAATAAATGACCACCACAAGATCTAGTATGGAAATCATTGAGCACGATGATGTCCTCCTCATGAGTGAGACATCGACGTAAGATGCAGTCTACACCTCTACGATACAACGTATCGTCGAGTATGAGATAATTTTTAGCCTGATGGCGTATCCGCCGATGCTCGTCATGAGAAGCAGAGGTGGGGGAATTTCAAAGTCTGGAGATAGATAATTATATCTCTATACCAGGGGTCTAAAGATGCAATCAAAAACATATCTCCCTGGATAGGCGATTCCTCAGGCACAACGTCACCTCACTTAACCGGAAGTTCTGAAATAAGCTTTGCGAAGACCAATGACTTCTTGGACTTTGTTGAAATGAAGTCTAAGTCAAATTCTTCGAGGATGACTATCCATCTACTGATTTTTCCACCTATAAATCATCGTGTCAACATGTACTGGAATGGATTCACGATAGCAATTATGGTGGTCTTGCGAAACAGAACATAGTGATGGAGCTGTTGAACAGCATGAACTGCTGCTAGCACAAGTTTTTCGATATGAGAATAATTGAGTTCCGGTCCTATGAGGCCTCAGCTCCGGTAATAGATCACGTATTATGAGAACGAATCGTCTTCCTGAACTAAAACCATACCAATGGTTGACTCTACGGCAGCCAGATATAATAAGAAATCTTTGTTATAGTTAGGTGGTCGTGGCAAAGATGCAGTTGTGAGGGTGTGTTTTAATGCATTGAAAGAGCATTGAGTGGCTTCGTCCCAGAAAAAAGGAACGTCTTTCTTTAGTAAACGCATAAATCCCTTGGTGATTTCGACATAACTGGCAATGAAGCATCGTAAGAAGTTCGCCTTGCCTTGTAGACTCTGAAGTTGTAGGATTGTGCATGGGGGGGCAACTGGATTATTGCCTACACCTTAAGAGGATCGACCGTGATCCCTGTTGTTGATACGATGAAACCTAACAAACATCCTGACGTTACGCAGAAGATGCACTTGTTTGGATTCAATCAAATCCTAAAGTAGCGACAATGTTCAAAGATTAGTCCAAGGTGTGTGGGATGATACATGCACTTGCGAGAGCATGATGCTAAATCATCTAGATAGGCCTCGACTATATGCTTGAGGTCATGAAAAGAAAAAGACATGGCTCGCTGGAATGTGGCTCCAACATTTTTAAGTCTAAAAGGCATATTACGATATGCAAATGTTCCCCATGGACAAATGAATGTCATTTTATGTTGGTCTTCGGGCTTGATTTGGATTTGATTATATTCCGAAAAACTATCCATGAAAGAAAAGGCTTCACAACTGGCACATTCATCAATGATCTGGTCAATGAATGGTGTTGGAAAATTATCTTTGGGACATGCCTTGTTTAAATCACGGAAATCAGTACATACACGAATCATGCCTTGTTTTTTATTGACCGGCACAGGATTTGACACCCATTGAGTCAAATGGATAGGATAAATAAAACCTGCCTTTAGCAATTTCTCAACCTCAATCTTGATGGCTGCTGCTTTCTTGGGATTGACTGGATGAAGTTTTTGTCGAACAGGCTTGGCATCAGGATACGTTGTGATTTCATGTTCAACTATTTTTGGATCGATACCTGGCATTTCCTCATAAGACCAGGCAAAAACGTCGCGGAATTCTTTGAAAAGATCCATGTAAATTTGAATCTCTTCGGGGGAGCAATCCGCTCCAACGAAGACATTCTCCACAACGCCAGGTTTTTAGGAGATGTTAATGGGTATAGTTTCAGCGATAGTCACCATATTTCCCTCAACATAAATTTCCTACGTAGCTAAGAGATTGATAGGACATGGTTGATCTCCCGTTATGGTAACGGTGAATTATCCTACTTTGATTCAGCTTAAATCTGGGAGAAAATATGATCTGTGATGAAGATCTTCCCAAGGTTTGTCCAGAATAGTCATTTCTTCAATTAATGCTTCATCAAAAGGGAATACTAAGTCTAACGAATCAACGTTAGCAAGAGAACCCTGAGCCCAAATAGGCTCTAAAAGTGGATCTAACTCTTGTGCAGGAGTCAGATCAGGGTTAGCTGAAGCTTGATGGACTAAAGAGTACACTACCTCAGCGAAAGACAAGGGCATGGACATGCCTGAGTGCCCTATCTCATCCATCGTGGCTGATGGGGAAGGAAGAATCCAAGGATCCTCAAAGTAAGTCATGTGGAACGACGAAACTTGAAAAATATCAACCTTATGGTGATTAGATATAAATTTGATATCGTCATGAGGAGGTGGGTAATCGAAGGTACCCATCAAGGATGGGCACAAACCAACTCCTACGTTAACGACACCTGGTTGAGGATTATTAATCATCGGGACTGTGGATGCCCCCAAAGCTGGGTCAGGTCTGGAGAAAGATAGTTGATCGATGGTCACTATCCGACCCTCGTGTGGAAACAAAAAGACTCGAAAAACTGTAGCAACCATAGCTTGCATAGCATAAGTCCAACTCCGTCCTAACAAGACATTATAGTCGAGGGGAGCATCGACTACCTCTACTTTGAAACACACGGTTTTCCCTCCTAACTACATGGGGAAAGAAGGAATGATGCCATGTGGTCAGAATGAATGATCATTGAAAGCGGTGAGGAGTGTAGGTGATGGAGACAAAATAGGCTGGCCAATGGCCTTCCAGCATGCTAACGACATAACACATGTCGAGGCACCCTCATCGACCACCGTGCAGAAGATATTCCAAGTAAAAATTTTCATGGGATGAGCCACTACTATCTGAAATGCTACGTGGTAAGGCAGACGAGGTTTTAAGTCATTTGTATCTAACATGATGGTGCCCAGATTACAAGTCTTAGTAGAGCCCAAAGTGGTTAACAAGGCTTTCCTCTGAGCAGAGCAACTTTGTAGGACCTCCAAAGAAGACATCGCGCAAGGGGTTTGTGATAAATCCTCCACCACAGAGTAATTTTGGGCGGCCCTTGCGTTTGGGTTGTGAGAATCTTTTTTAAATGCACCCTTTGGAATGTGTGTCATTGTTTTTCCCAATGTCTTCTCAATCTGTAGAGGAAGAGATGGGAGATCAGCTTCTTTCCCTTCTCAGAAGTGCTTGGTTTACTATAGTTGTGTTCTCTAACCATATATACATTCGCAGATGAGGGATTGTTTGGAGGAGGGAAGGTTTCTTGGCTGCCCCCTTCTGTTCTTGTAGAGGCTTGAGTTAGATTTTTCCCATGTTGAAAGGGATTAGTCAACACTGCTTGATGTTGTTGTGTGACAAACTTTTGAGCCTCTGCAAGTTGAGGATAAATATGGGTCGGGTGGTCCTCCGCGCACAAGTTGCATGGATACCTCGCCTTCCATTTTTCCATGTTGTCCCCGCCAGCATTATCAGTGGGTTTTTTATCCCCCTTACCCTTATTTCGTTGTTTTTTCTTCCCTTCAGGCTGTTGGGTGGCCTTTGGGTTAGTCGACTGCACGGTGTGTATTTCCGACGTTTGGGTAGGGGGAGCAACCAAAGTAGTAGTTTGGCTGGCCATTGTGTGTTGTATGGATAATTGTTGCAACTGTTTTGTCAATTGCTCAGCGGGATTGGTTTGTGCTGAACCAACAATACCATCGACATGTGGTCTAGCTCTCTATCTAGTTTTATCCAGTATCGAATGTGGCGCATCTGGCAAGATATTGTATAATACACAAGACTGAGAATAGATGAGCTCAAACTATTGAGCCCTCATGATGGAATCTTCTTCGGAGAAAAATCTGGATGTCGTGACATCTTTGGATAATTGTGGGACCAAAGACTTAAGGAACCACTCAAGCAGGAATGTTGGTGGGACTGGTACCTTAATTAAACTCTTTCGGTGTCTCCACTCTCAGATATGATCAGAGATATGGTCCTCTATTGTCTGTTCAAAACTAGAGAGCAACTCTATGCCAGCGTCGTATCTCACAGGTAACTGGAAATGGTTAAGGAAGGCCATCACCAGTTCACCAAAAGAAGAGTATCTTGAGCGATTGATCTTGATGTACCATTTCACGGCACTCCCAATAAGAGTACATTGAAACAATCGCAACTGTACGGAGTCATATTTCAATGAGTTAGATGAGCACCAAAGATGAAAGGTAGTCACATGATCACCTGGATCTTCATTAGGCTTGGCCTTGAAATTTGGAATGTCCGAAGGCAACTTCGTCGGCATAGGAGGCCAATGTGGATTGTGACAAATAGGATCATTTAACAACCTTGTCAAATCTAGCAAGTGTAAAGTCACAAGGAATGGTAGTTTGGGTTGCTACTAATAACCTGGGAAAAAGGGTCCTGGAGTTTGATTGGCACCAGGTTGCCAGGAAAAGTTTGGCTGCTGGCCCGGATTCTGGTAGAAACCATGGCCCTGACCAGCATAAGGATTTTGCATCTGTGGAGACATCATCGACTGATTTCCCAAAAATGACATAGAGTGTTGGGAATGCATTGTATTCGAAGGACTTTGGGAAGGATTACCCCATACCGGTCCTATGGGGAGAGGCATAGTAGTATGTTCGGGGTTCCATTGACTGTTGAAAGAATTACCCTAGAATGGCATTCCGGAGGAGGGAATGGATCCTTGTCCTGAATTCCAAGGTCCTGCTATGTGTACCCCCTATGCAGGAATAGTACCCTGCCCAGGAGTAGACTATCCAAAAATGGGGTTTCCCCCAGTCGGGAAAGTGGCTGACGAGAAAGTGTTGTTACCAAAAATTTCGTGCCAATAAAATGGTGTCGAGCCTACTGGCATACTGTGCGAAGGTGGTCCCTAACTCCCTGCTCCAAATAAACTATTGTGTGTGGGTTGCCCAGCGGATTGTTGATGCAGACCACCAAGTGAAGGGACAAAGGAGGGATATGACCTCCTACGTAAGGAAAAACATTAAAAGGGACAGGAGTTCCCCCAAGGTGACCTTGCAGAGGAGTGCTAGAGCTCCCTGCCCCCAGACCCAAAGTCTATAAAGTGGAGTAGGTTAGTACAAGACTTGTATCTGAACTAGGCATACCGTATGAGAATGGAGGGCCTGTCACACTAGGTGTGAAGGGAGTAGTGACCATCGCCATAGATGGGTTTGGTCCACTATGCGACGTAGTTGCAGCCAAGACCATGGTGGCTCAGAACGATGACGGTAGGTTAGGAGATGACTCTCCCATGGTGACAACAGTGGTGGGAATTGAAGAATTCCCCAAAGAAGTAACAACATTTGTTTCCATTGCTGTGTGAGGCATTGTCTGGCGTTCGTGAAATTGGATTGGTACAATAAACGGTACCAAGATATCAGTGGTTGGGGTTTCAACCGAGCCAAGAGCGGTTGCTTCAAGGTATAAAATGGTTGATTCCTCTAGGAGTTGTTCGGGAACAAATGTTTGTAACCCGGTTGCGTCAAAAGACCCTTGTTGGTCTAGCTTCCACCTTAATGGTGTCGGGGGTGGCTCCAATGTAACCGATGGCAGGCCAAGAAGCCTTCGTGATCGGTGGATCTCGAGATCCTACACTGTGTGATAATATCCAAGACACGCTAAGGTATTCTAAAAGTTCAAAAGTAACACACACTAAAAGAATCCCCTAATAGATAAGACAAGCAATCACTAAACTATTTAGAAGAACAGTTACAACAACCAACACTAGAGAAACTTACTGGTGCAAGTGTAACTTGAAAATGGAAGAACCCTCCAGGTATACTCTGCAAAGCATGGCCCGATGTCTGTCCTAGGTACCACGGTATACCCCCGCAGTCACCTGTGATGTCCCTAAAAATATTGGCAACTAGGTTGCCAACACACAAATAGTCACCAGGCGGGTACAATCGAAAGTCGGGTAGACCACAATGAGAAGGATATCGAGCCTGAAACCTGTCAAGGGTATTGAGAGCAAATGGTTCGGAAGACAACTGAGGACCTAGAATGGATTCGAGACCCACGAAGCCCCGTGGCAAATGCAAACGATGGAATCCCAAAACAAGCCCTCTATATGTGTTCTCCACTATGATTGGTCCGACTTTGGAGGGGTTATCTTCGCTACCTTTCTGCATGCAATTTCGTGTTTATCCCCTGTGTTAGAGGGGGGTCCCAGATAAATTCCAAGAAACTGAACTTATACACTCCCTATCTCAGACTCTAATGTTTGATTTTGAATGGCCTTGAAGACTTTCCTCTCCAACCTAATCCAAGGCCCTAGTCCTGAGCTAGTTTGTGAACCCTACAAACATAAAAGTCTAGTAGATTTTAAAATTCGCATTACTTTTATGGATTTGTATTACATCAAGGGGTATGAGGGTGAAACTGATGATGTGTAAAAGACGAAATCAAAAATTAAATGAAAAAGCTGGAAACAAAAAACTTTTACTAAATGCCAAAATTTCAACAACTTTTCACAAAGAAAGATTTTTAATTTTTTCTAAGATTTTGGACAGCAAACTCAAAGGAATCTCACTCGACTACGAGCTACTTATGAGCTACAAAAAATTACGAAATAAAAACTTTTCCCTACCTAATGATGCAGAAACACACTCTTCAACCAAAGAAGAAAATGAAAAAATATTTATTTATTTATTTAAGTGCTAGTAAAGCAAGAAAGGGAAAATACTGACAAGCATAAAAACCAAGAAAAACAATTCTGGCTTAAAGCACAGATCGCAAAGAATCATATTAAAGAATCACTAACGGCCATTATAAAAATAATGACTCTCACGCTTGTCTATAAACCATAAAAAAATATATATATATATTTTTTTTTCTGTCAACTATTAACTAAGAAAAAACATGCTAAGGATAAGATGAATCCTAAGCTACTAATTGTTCAAACCTAGATTCAAACACTTGAGAGGAATACTTCTTATCAAAGGAGGGGATGACTGCCCCACCCTGAACAAAAATATGAAAACAGACAGACCAGACCAGGAAGTGGCCTCTGGTATTGATAACTAGGATCCCTTGAAGGCTTGGATACTCTTTCTAACAGAAAAATGAATAACACAAGGAAAAAAAATAAGGCAAAAAAACAATCTGAAATAGGACCGTTAGCCAACAAGACTCAAACAAAATTCCAGAAAACCCCCTGAGAATCTGTGATTCTAATAGGGAAGAGGAGGTCTTCTTCTAATGTTCTCTGAACTCCTACGCACTA
The DNA here is from genome assembly GCA_009831015.1 of Picea engelmannii. NCBI lineage: Eukaryota > Viridiplantae > Streptophyta > Pinopsida > Pinales > Pinaceae > Picea > Picea engelmannii. Next base: position 189,275 of record ML795588.1, on the reverse strand, counting down.
CGGCTATCTCTATATCTAGTGTTCACACACGGGTTGTAAGAGAATAGGGCATGGGTACACACGTTTAGGCCTTATGTAGGCCGCATGTACCTCTGTGTGTCCTGAAAAACACAGTCAAGAAGAAGTTAGGGAAAGCTGGTATGGAAAACTAGACTCCCTGCTAGCTCAGACCTTAAAGAAATGAACGAAAAAGACAGGCAAAGAAAAACAGAAAACCTAGTCTTTAAACTACCCAAAAACTTAAACAAAAATTCCAGGAACCCTAAAGAGTATTCTCCCCAGTATGGTCACCAATTCTGTTGTTGGGAAAAACACCCTACAGACTAGCAAAATAGAGTTCAGACTTTGCATGCAGATTTGACCGAATAGAAACTACCTTCTACCTACATCCCTAGATTTAAATCCCTTTTCCTCAGTAAATGCATGGAAAGGATCACCTACCTTATTACCGGCGTTCGATTTCGATCCTCCATTGTGCTTGATTACTTGTTTGCGCTACTCCTTCCAAAAATGCCCTGCACCTAAGACAAACAACAACTATGGATGCATGCTACTTCTATACTCAAGGGTTAGAAATCAAACATAAACCAATCAAACTATAGACACTTCATGAATTGGGACGGGAAAAGCATTTTTTTTATTACATAAAGTGAGTCAACTTACAAAAGTTGAGACTGGCCACTACTCCTTGAACCTGATCCTGGGCTCCTCTTCTTCTGTCCTTCAACTATTTTGTGTTAAATCTCCTTTGGCATGAGGAAAGGCTAAAGGGTTGGGACAATGGAATACGTAAATGGGCAGAGTTTCTTCACTATATTTTTTCCTCTTCAAATGGTACCCCTACCCCTTCTTTTATAAGCTAGAAGGAGATAGGGTTTTGGACGAACCCTCCACCATGCCTGGCCGGGAGTTCCAGTTAACTCCCCCATATCTTTTTGTTCCATCGCCAACTTTCCATTTTTCGTGATTTTGTAGGTACATGCGGGCTGTTGTGAGCCAGCCAACGTGTACATGCATGCAGTAATGGGTTAGGGTGCGTGGGCCTTTACACAAGAGGATTTTCAAAGAGTTGTTCAGTAGAGTTTTGGAAAAGAAGGGAAATGAGTTGGCCTGATGCCAGGTAAGCATATGTGGTGCAATTTAGGGTTATAACACCTTCCTGTAAACATGCCAACAAAAGTGATATCTGAACTTCATGCAGGTGAGGCTGGTGGGCACTTTGGTGGAGACACCACTGCTCACAAAGTATTAAGAGTTGGGTATTATTGGCCCACATTATTTATAGATGCCCATGCATTATGTCATAAATGCATAATCTGCCAAAAGGTTGTTGGACAAGTGAAAAAAGAAGCATTCCCTTTGCAGCATGTTTCGGTGGATTCACCTTTTCAGTAGTGGGGTCTCAACATTATAGGGCCAATTAATCCCACTTCTTCACAGCAGCATAAATACATCATTACAGTAATGGATTATTTCACCAAATGGTCTGAGGTTGCACCTCTGAAAGTGGTAAACACTAATCAAATAGTATATTTCCTTAACACGAATATTGTTACTAGATTTGGCATTCCCGAATGTTTTTTCTTTGATAATGCTTCTTAATTTTCATCCCTCGATATGAGTGTTTTTTCTTTAGAAAAAGGGATCAAACTAAAGTATTTTGCCAGCTGCTATCCCCAAGGAAATGGCCTAGCAGAATCAACAAATAAAAATTTGATAAAAATCATCAAGAGGATAGTTTCTGAAAACCACAAAAATTGGCACAACGTGCTTTTTAATGCACTCTGGGCTGATAGGGTGACACCAAAAACATCTGTTGGAAATTTCCCTTTCTTTCTTGTCTACGGAAGAGAGGCAATTCTCCCTCCTCATGTTTTGCTTCCCTCTTTGCAATTATCGTAGAAAGTTCAGGAAGAGGAATTATCTTCTCTTGAAAGTCGAATTAACACCTTATTAAAACTAGAAGAAGTAAGAGCACAAGCAAAGAAGAAGTTGGACCACGACCAGCAGATTGTAAAAATATGGTTTGATTCAAACTCTTCTTCAGATAGGAACTTCGAGGTAGGATATTTGGTTCTCAAATGGCATAAACCTCACGAGGGAAAAGGGGAACACACCAAGTTCTAGAACCTGTGGTTGAGGCCTTTCATAATTGCTGAAAAAATAGGTCCCAGCTCTTTCCATCTAAACAGTTTGGAGGGACAGCCAGACACCTTCCTAGTGAATGGCCAAGCTCTCAAAAGGTATTTTTCTTGATAAATCTAGATTCACCTTTGTACATACTTTTTTTGTTTTGATTTACTTTTATTTTTTGATTTTGGTTCTTTTCATTTTGTTTGTTTTCGTTGCTTTCTAATTAAACTTATGTCTGTGTCACCTTTTAGTTCATGAAGGGAAACCTAAATGCCTCATTATGAAGCAACATTCAAGGTATTTTCAGAGCATCAATGTTGTAAATTGTTGAAACACAAACTAGATAAACAAAATTTATGTTCGAAGCAGGTTTCCTGGTTTCACTTTATAATTATGAGCAGAAAAAGACCATCATTAAAGCTCTTTACGTTGTCCCTTATTTTAAAGAAATCAACTCAAGTATTCCTTACTATCCTCGAAAATTTTGTTTCATCAGAAGACTAATTTCAGATCATAATGAAGGTTATCAAGCGAAAAATTAAAGGCTGGAAAATATCAAGTGTTCTGAAAACTGAAATTTTCAGCATCACCCCGCTCTTCTAAATAGCATTAAATTTGTGTCAAATTATAAATAATTTCTAGAGAGTTGTGGGAAGTGTTTGTAAACCTATCGAGATACTGAACAGGTCTGTTGGCGGCGAGTAAATGCATGCATGATGCCAAGACAACTTCATCAAGGTACTGAACAGGCCTGTTGGCAGCGAAGCAATGTCGGGTTCAAGAAAATTATCAGCTATAAATTTTGATATCGATCATGAGTTCCTTTCATTTTGAATTGAAATTTCTTGGACATGGTAGAGGTGTCAGAGTGGGTTAATTGACATCCCTGCCGAGGCTATGGATGTTTGTTGGTAGCAACGGCCTTGTCAACAGTATCGAATCCATTGGCTTGAATATCATTTCTCTTGTAATTACACTTTATCACTAGATTTCATTTGATTAGAAAGACATATGAAGCTAGACTATATGATGATTGCTAGAATCTGATTTAGATGCTTGATTTCCTTCAATTGTTCTTTGATCTTTAATCATTCTAAATCAGTCCTGACATGAACTCATTGGTGATGCAGAGATAATTGCTTCTCCTAGTAAGTCACCATTGTTGGCAGCCCTACGTGTGTTTTCTATTTGAACGAAAAATAACACTTCCTGTAGTTTCCTTCACCTCATCCTATAAATATCACTATTTGAGGGTGATCATTGGTTTATAAAAAAGATGTTTGATTATTCTTGTTTTATTTTTATTTTTCATTTTCATGCTTGATTCATGATTGTAAGCATGAATCAAGCATTAAAACTTGATTTCACATTTCAATTCTATCCAAGGCTTGGTTTTTAAAAGGGTCAATGGGCTTACATCTACCTCATTCTAATGATTTTTCTTTTTTTTGAGCTTATCATATATCGATGAAATACTTATGTTGAGTTTCTCTTGGACTATAAGCTAATATTTTTGGATCTTTTGTAAATATACCAAAAATCAATTTTCATTTGGTTTGTAAAAACATATACATTCCTAACCTTTGCAAAATGAGTATACCCATTACATGTCATGTGAATTAAACACACCAGGATCGTATCCTCTACTTCGTTTTAGCTGGTATGTTGAATTGATAGGCCTCTCATTACGAGCTAAGGTCTTGTGTTATGCTCTGTACTCAAAACGTTCATTACCAGAAATGCTCGAATTTCATGAGTGAAACCTTTATGCTTATGTTATGGTCACACTAGTGTGTTTCTAGTTTTGTTTACATCATATCTTAGACTTGCCTATTTTGCTACTACCTCCTAAGCCCACAGTTAGTTCAGGTCTCCCTTGTTACAATCTGTTCGAACCCTTAATGGCCCCTGTCATCCGAATAGAGCCAAATGGCTATCAAACATTGTTCTTTATGATGATGTGAGTGAGGATCTGAAGAGCCAGGTTTGGGATATGTTTATTAAGAAGTTCCAGGGGTATAACTTGCAAGTGGCCAAAGAATTTTCCCTAACGTTTGATGGATACAGAGAAAAGGTTGGTGATTTGTAGTTGGAGATCATCGAAGATTTTTTAGTGAAGGAACAGGGCTCCCTCTCACTAGTCAAAAGTGGTTCAAAATTTTGAAATTGGACGAAGTACCCTGGAGTCTTTTCATCACCTCTAGAAATATTGGTTGTTGTGACAAAGGTATTTCGGTCTCCCTGCTCAAGGTTAGATGGCATGGTCTATTAGCAGTTTTAAAACAATTTATTACCTGTGAAGGTCATTATGGCCTGATCTTCCTTTACCATGTGCAATTGCTCATGAATTTTATAGGCTTCAGTTTGAATGTGCCATTTTATTTGCTAAGGAGTCTGTATAAAATGTCGAAGAGATACAAGAAGCAGAACCTAGATTCTAGCCTCTTTCACCATGGTTTCATTAAATTACTATTGGTTCATCATTTGAAAACCTTGGGTGATGATTGGAATGGGTTCTTAGCTCGAAATGGATTTGTTACAGTAAATCATGTAGAAACCCAAGCGATGGATAAGCTTATGATAGAAAAACCTCTTGATTTCTCAAGTGGCAAGCCAAAGTTTTTGGATAAAAAACCTCATGAAGGGGAATTGCTCGATCAACTTTTATGTGGGAAACAGGGTATTAGTGTTGAGTTTATAGAAACTCATGTGCATTAACCGATTGCCTGCCCTAACCCTACTGTAAAATCCGATAGTAAAAACCCTCGCAAACAGTCAAAAAAGAATCAAGCAATGTTAGGGTTTCGTAATAAGAGGGTTGGTCAACTCATTTCAAGGAGTCTGTGTAATAGATCCAAGCCTCATATGAGCTTGATTGATTCGATAGAGATCCATGAGGATTCAGACTCCGATATTGAAAGGTTTCTAGCAGAGGAAGATCCAAATTGTCCTAAACCGAATCCTAATCAACCATTCAATTATGTTAACAACCTCCCACCATGTCTCAAAGATAGCAAGGGTTTTACTGGTATTAATCTCAGTGAAAGGCCAACAATGGGTAGCGTTGATGTTCTTGCACCCAATTATATGCTCCACCGACAGGTTACTCCTTCTGTGCATTGCGAAGTCTGCTTGCATTGGATTGAGTAGTATTATAAAGACATCCACATTCTCCAAGAAAGGATCAAAGATATCACGGCTCAAAATAAATCGTTGGCAAACGAAAACCGTCAACTCAAGGAAAATGCAGAAAGACAAGTGAAGCATCTAAAAAGGACAGGCAATATTGTTATAAAAAATACTGACAGTGTAAAGCCCGTGATAAATTATGAGATATCGTGATCCATTTTTTGTTATTAGTTAAATGGTAAGATTGAGTTTTGTTACAGTCATGATTTATTTGTTGTTTTTCTAATCAAATTGGATCAATTTGGATTTATGTTACTAATAATAAGACTGGCTACAGTATCGAGAGATTATGTAGCCAAGTCATTTTTCATATAAAATATAGAAATTTTTAGTTAATAAAATATTGCACTTGCTCTCATTTCGTTTTTTCAGGACAAGGTGTATCTAATGCTGATTAGCTCAACTTAGTTGATTAGCTATATCCTTTTGTTTATTTTGTAAATAGGAGAAAACTTTCATAAATTTTGAAGATATAGTTTGATCATGAGTGGCTCTAGGCCCTCTATATTTGTAATGTTTAGATATTTTGAGATCTGACCCTATCTTAGAAGATAGGAATTTTAGATTTCATAAACTCTTTAAATACCCTATATTTTGTAAAGGAAATCATCTTGGCCTGGGGCAGAAGATGGACGAATAATTCCAAGACTTAATGAAACAACATATGGCATTTTGGCTTTAGCCTTTTGTAAATGATGTTTTCATTCATGTTTTGTTAATCCTGGTATATTAATAGGTATTTGTTAGCATTAGTTTAGTTATTCCTTTCTTTTATTTTTCTTTTGAGGATTTTAGATTGGCTAACAGAGTCATCAAACCCGTCAGAACGAGTTACACCAAACAACTTGGGTTATTTAGACAACCTCGGACCGGACTCATTCTTCCAGTTGACGGATAATCAATTTCGCCCATCAACAACTTGTCATTTCCCTTTTTTCACCTCAGTACTCAATCATTTTTCATGTTTTCCAACATCACGTCACCATTTCTGATGGAATTTACTCCCCCCCTCTCCCCCACCCCCCCACCACCACGTCATTCGCAAATTGTGTGAACCTAATATAGTTATTAAAGTGAAAAAGATATTGCAGATGTTTGTAATGAATTATAAATCTTACCATGCAAACCAACAACTTTGAAATCAGAGCTATGGTGATTAATAATCAAGGAAATACGTGGTAAATTTAATAAAGGGTTAAAATACCATGTTGTAAAAAGGTTATATAGATAGTAGAAACACCTATTTTTAAGAAGAGAAAGCAGTGTAAATATATGTCAAGTAGAAGAAAGGACTTGTATTGTCAAGATACACTTAACACTCTCAGACAAGAAGATCATAAGTTCTAGTGGTCACAAGCTTACATGTGGTATTTGGCTCTCCCTCTCGTCGAGAAGGAAACAAACCAAGTTTGGATTACAGAGATATCATTGGTTGGTTGTGTGCCTGAGGTGACGGACTTCAAAGAATCAGTTCTATGGTACACAAAAAAATTTGATACAAAAAGAAGAATAATTCAAGTTTAGGGGAAGTTGTTAATCTCCTCGACTCCCTAAGTTTTCACAGGAATCTTGTGACTCCCAAAACCTACCATGCAGTTCAAATGAGGAATCTGATAAATTTATTAAGGAACACAAAGGAGGAGCATATCTCATCAAGAACAATCTTGCGAGACTGAGAGTTGATACCAATTCCACTCAGGTTGAGATAAGTTCTTTAAACTATCCCTACAAATAATTTGTCTGGTTATTTTCCTATATAATTGGACTAGATTCCATGGCCTTTGTGCCAAAATATTTTGTTTATATTCTTCACTTTGTTGTTCATGAAGACGTCGTAATTAACTGGGGACGAATTATTTCAAATGAGATATCATTTCAACCTTGTGGTTTGAGAAAAACCTGAAAATTCTATCAGACTTCTTATTTGGTATTTTTCATATCCTACTACCACATCTTCGAAGAATTTCTAAGTGCAAAGAGTGTTGATTTCAAGTTGGAACCAGTTTCTATTTGGTACCTAGCTTTATGGAGACATAAAGCTCAATACAATTTCTATGAAGTACACAACAATTTTATTTATGATTTCAAAAAAATAATCTTTGGTCCTACTTGTTGGGTTAATCTTGACTCGGTCAAAGAGTCATTTATTTGGTCATTGTTGGGTTTACCTTTAGTTGTTTACGGGTCCATGGTATTGGGTAAGCCATAGTATTTGATATGATTCTTTGCATGGTTTTCTCCACACCATGCATATCTCTGCATCACTATATTGAGTCCATGCATGTCTTTGCATGGCTATCTTGAGGCCATGCATGTCTTTGCATTGTAATCTAAGTATGGTAAGGAATTAGGGTTGTAATTGATGAATCTTATTTAATGGATTGAGACACTCCATTGTAAGAGGCCTTGGTTGGCTAGTGTTGGTTTGGCTTGATTGGTTTGTCCAAGGTTAAAAGATATCTATGGAGGTGTTGGTTCTCTCAGTTAAGGGTTTCCATGATAAATATTAACTCTATGTGCATGCTTTCTAGTTGTTCTATTTATCTCTTATTTTTTAACATGATATCAGAGCTTGGTAGCAAGGTGAAGAAATTCAAAGTGGGAGAGCATGTAGGGATTGGTTCAACACCCCTACTCAAGGCATATTTTCAAGCAATATGGTGGTTGATCATATGTTTCTCATTCAAACTTTGGAGAATTGAGCTCTAGAACAAGAAACCATCAATTATGTGTAGGGGTTACAATTTACAGCCCAATAAAACATTTTGGCATGAAAACCCTAGAAGAGATGTGGGATATTAGGTTTAGGAAGCATGGGGCATATGGGTGTAACTGTGGCCATGTTGGTTGATGGTCGAGGAAGATTGATTCATATGCCTACGACCTGGATGGTGAGGATTTTTCATCTCACTTGGAAATTTCATTGCAGCCATGTGGGTTGATGGTCAAGGAAGGTAGATTCATAGGAATGTGACCTAGATGGTGGGGTTTTTTCAACTCACACGATAATACCATTGGGTTTGTTCCAATTGATGGTAGAGAAAGACAAATTCATAGGCCCATGATGTGGATGGTGAGGGTTTTCATGTCACATAGCAATGCCATTGCATCCATGTTAGTTGATGCTCAAGGAAGGAAGATTCATATTCCCATGACTTGGGAAATGAGGGGTTTTTCTAGCACGTGAAAAAATGCAGGAAAACGTTGGATGGAGATGTGATTGAATGGTTATTGCAATAGGTGGAGTCCTTGATTATTGTTGCAATGGGAATGGGGATCATTCCAATGAATTTCTTGACCTTCAATGTGTCATTGTGGGGTTCGAGCTCCAACATCTCAACTAGGATGAAGAAACAATCATATTTTCATCATCAAAGGGCATTGGTAAGTACAATTATTTTTAGAATTCATGGACTAATATGGCTCAAGAGGCAGAGGAGATTATGATCTGGATTATTTTTGGCATGAAATGAAAGCAGAGATATAATAAAGAAATGTGCAGAGATATCTCAGATATCCAATAATATAACAAAAATATATCAGGGATGAAACCATAAACACAAAGATATACTAATACACAATTTCTATTAATGAGCAAAATGTACAAAACTATAGAAATACATAGTGAAAGACTCGCTAGAATGGTGGCATCTTATCTCTAAGAAGAGTGTTACACATCAAAATTACTCAACTGGATAAGTGTCTCATCTTCCTCTCAATTGTCGTAAGTGTCGCATCTTCCTTACAACTTTTGCAAGTGTCGCAAGTTGGTCACAAGTGTCGCTAACAATGTTCGAGCATACTGCCATGCCGACGACACTAAGGAGACTCTTAGGACACCTCATGTGCTTGATTTGAAGAAGGAGAACTGGTTCACTGAAGTCAAATAACTCTTAACACCTGAAGAGAGCTCTAAAACAAAGGTTTTGAGGGGGAGCGCTCCCCTATATCAGCCTAAGGAGCGTTGGCGCTGCCCTACAAAGCTTTAGGGAGCGTTATAATGCTCCCCTGCCCCCTTTGAAGGAGCGCTAATCATCTTGAAGGCGTTGGTGCTTCCCTAAAGCTTACCAGGTAGCGCTACAATGCTCTGATGCCCCTTATAAGGGAGTGCTGCCTAATCTGAGGCAGTAGTTGGCCCGTTGAGGAGAATAAGGGGAGGATATTTCGAGATTAGGAGACAGTTATATTTGAATTCTTGGTTTCATCAAGAGATCCCTGATCTTAGGAGGAAGTTCCCAACTTGTTCTAAAGATAACTCAAGAGGTTAAGCTCCTCTTAACCTATATAAATAGGCTTTATGATGGTGGAAAGGAAGGAGAATTGCTAGCATGAAACCTATGATCTTTGAGGAAACACACAGTCAGCCAGAAGAGAGTGATCAGTGAAGTTGTTGTTATCCAAGTTTTGGATCTTTCAGGAAAGGGTTAGACGAAGAGGACTTGACGAAGTTGTCGCATTCACATCTATGATTATAAGTACTGTTGTCATTATTCTCATTAATATGACACACTTGGCCTGTTTCTTTCTAGTCTGTGTCTGATGTTACATGAACTTATCATTAATTGATAGATATGTTTTCAAGCTAATATCAATATAGTAGGAAGTGGTCGTATCTTGTTTGTCTGCAGAACTCGGCGAGGAGCAAAGGATTGGAGTGCAACTCAAAGCGTACAGGGACAAACGTTGATAAAAAGGTACTTTTGTTATCCTTCCTTCTCATGTGTTAGCTTAAATAAATTTGAAAGGAAGTCAGTGTCAGGTTAAGCATTTTCTGTCTAGAGTTAGGGTCAAGCTCTTAGAGGCGATCTACCTGTCCGCAGGGAGATTTTCCTACAACAGAAACTGGTGACTCCACTGGGGAGATAGCCTCAAATCGAAACTTCTTGTTTTGATTTCTCCTCATTGACCTAGTTTTACCCCTTGATTGTTTCAGACCTGGTTCACTCCTCATTTGATTGGTTTCATGAGCTGATTGGCTCCTTACCTCATCATACTCAGCATAATTGTCGAAATTGAATTGCAATTTTTTGAATTTTTGACATTTTTGGGAATTTTTAGACCCTGGAGCCCCTGTCCTAGTGTTAACAGAGTGCCAGCGCTCCTCCATAGATTTTCACAGAGCGCTATAACACTCCTTGCCTTTGGCAACAGAGCGCCAGCCTTCTTTTGGCCAAAAAACCTTCCAGAATTTCCTTTTTCTGTTTTTTACCTCTGTGTCTCTTCTGCTGGGTAACCTTGTGAGTCAATGCTTCTTCTCTTCCAGCCTTGACATCTGTCTTTTTGAAGAACGAACATCTTACTATTTGGATTTTGTAGCCTTCTTCTCCGTTGTTGTTGAGTTTTTCTGTCATTTGGAGTTTGAGACCCATGCATTGTCTTTCTCTCTGTTTAACTGAGTAAAAACCCTGGTGAAGGTCATCAAAGGCCTACAGACCTCTTCATCTCGATTTTAGTCAAGATCATTGTTCTTCAACTTTTTCTTTTGGGTGTGAAGTTTGTTTTCTCTTTGATTGTTTCTTTTCTTTCACTTTTCGTTTTGATTGCAACGAAAGGGTGTATTGTTTGTATGACTTTTGCTTGTTCTAGTTTGGTTTTCATTCACACAAGAAGATAATTAGCAAGACGAGCATTGTGTTGAATTGATCATTATTCATATGAAAACAATGGAAGGCATCTTCATGATTGATTGTGCATATTAGAAGGCATCTAAAAAGTTTTAGCATTGCATCAGGATTTGATTGAGAATTGTTTGAGGACACTCTGTATTCGTGCTTGTTAAGTAAAAAGAACTCTCTCTCTCCCTTAGATAGATGTTCATTGAAAGGAAATGACTGCTTATCATATTCGATGCATTCTTTGGGTCTGATTCATAATTCCATTTGTTTCACTTCCATGCACCCCTTTGCGTAAAGAACAACCATAAAATCAATGCTAATTAAAAATTTATTCGAAACTTTTCTTTTCTAGGATCCTCCACCAACAGTAGACTAGGCTTAGTACTTTGGATTAGGCTATGAGAATAACTCTCCAAAGTTTCCAAAAAAAACAGTAGCATCCTGAGTTAGGGAGAGTCAAATCCAATTATCGTATAAGTTCGCCTGGGATCCCCCTCTCACATAGGGGTCACGCACGAGGTCGCATTCGGGTAAGCTACGGGGACTAACCCTCCGTGGTTTAACTAATTGTGGTGTTCAGATCGTATTATGGGGATCACTTTGAGGTAAATCCACAATTACTACGTGGAAGCCTTTTAGTTGATTTCGGGCTCGATACCTTGTTCGTACGTTCGGATCGGACTGTTGAGTGTTCCCACCCAGGGGCTGACTACGAATTGGTAACCTTAGTGGCCATAATCTTTAGGGTCTTACACAAGGTGACGGTGATGGGAAGTCTCACTGTACCTGGAGCAGACATTGGTCAAACTCACTCGGGCTCCTTGGAGGGTAAATCCACAATTACTATGTGGAAGCTTGCACCAAGGCGTAAGTCTGTTAAGAAGGTCGCCATTGTAACTGTTCCACCCTATCCCCGCCCCTTCTGGACTTGATCATGCGACGTTGGATTTCATCACCAACTAGTACAGTCATCAAAATAAGGTCCTGTTTGCTTGGTTGTGATTCTTAGATTTTATTAGCGTATGTTGTTTCTTTTACTTAGTGGACCTTAGGTCGAGTCAGTGTTAATGGCATCGAATCTTGGGAGCACCAATGGAGGAACCCCTTCTTCTGGGGAACCTTATACCTTTCCTTCGTTTGGAAACTTTGGTCCTCCATATGTTGCCACACTGGGTCTTCCAGGACTCACTATCGGATTACCAGTTTGGTTTTTCCCCACTCCGGTGATCCAAAATCCTCCCAATGTTTTAGTTGCACCTAATACTTTGGATGTCAATACACCATCCAAACATCAACCTCACGTCGACTTTTCACCTTCTTCACCCATCAAGTCTCCTTCCATTTCTCCTTCTTCTCCTAGTGAAAGCTCTAAAGCAAGTAGCCAGGTTGATAAGAAGAAAAAGAAATGGAAAGAGAAGAAGAAGAAGAGCTCGAAAAGGACCAAGACCCCAACAACATCAGATGTTGGCTCTAAGAAACCAGTTACTGTTAATAATACTGGGAGTGTTGATGAGGTCAACAAGATTGAAATGAAGAATCCAAAACCCAAATTCCCTTGCAGTCTTTGTAAGGGTGAACACTTTATGAGGGATTGCCCCGGTCTTACCTAGGTCTTAGAAATATGGTCCTCCACGTCATCAACCTCTGTCGGTCATGTCGATGATATCCCGTCAACTAGTGATGTTCAGGTTGGTAAGAAGAAGAAAATTGTCAAGTTCCCTTGCATGTTATGTAAAGGTAATCATTACTCTCACCTTTGTCCTCGCATGGACGAGGCTTCTTCTCTTTTGGAAAAACTTCAACTTCCAAAAGGTTATCGTAAACTTTCCTCCGACCCATCATTGGTTGATGGACTAGTCAATCTAGTTCCATCCTCGGTCAGTCCAGTTGATCAGGTGGTCAATATAGTTTCCTCCTCGATTGAGCCACAAACCCAAGTAGTTGATCCAGTTCCGTCATCGATCAGCCCCGCTCTTCATCAAAAGAGTGACACCAAAGTGGTCAATATGTTTTCATCCTCAGTCAATCCCACTCTCTCGTTAGAGAGTGACACCAAAGCGGTCGATCCTTTTCTACCCGTCGACCCCATTCTTCCCTTGGAGAATGAAACTCAAGTGGTCGATCCAGTTTCTCCATCGGTCGATCCCACTCCTCCTTTGATGAGTGCCAAAGTGGTCGAGCTAGTTTTGTCATAGGTCGATCCCATTCCTCCATTAAGGAATGTCAAAGTGACTGATCTAGTCCCTTCCTTGGTCAGTCCCACTCTTCCTCTGAAGAGTGCCCAAGTGGTCTATCCAAGTCCACCATTGGTTGAGCCGATCCAATCATCGGTCGATCCTACTCTCCTTCTAGAGAGTAAACCTGATACTTCCCATGTTTTTCTCGTTAATACAGACTCTACTGCACCGGAGGGCATTCCTCCTTCTCCTAAGGAACCCCCTCCAAGTAATGAGGCCATCCTTTTTGATTGGGGTGCACTAACTAGACCTCGTCTTCCCTCCCGCATTCCTTTCCAGATTACAGTACAGGTTCGTGGTCGGGACGTTCCTCAAACGCTGATAGATGAAGGTGCATCCGTTAGTATTTTTTCCTCTGTTGCTTGGCATGCTTTGGGTTGTCCGCAGCTTTCACCGGTTACACAAAATCTGTTAGCTTTTAACAGAAGAACTAGTCAACCTTTAGGGATCCTTCCTCAGTTTCTTGTAACTTTGGGAAGGAAAACTGTCTTTATCGATGTCATGGTAGTCCGAGACCCCTTGGATTTCACTTTAATCCTTGGGTGGGATTATGTCTATGCTATGAAAGCTCTTGTATCCACCCTTTTCTGTGTGATATCTTTCCCTCACAATGGAAGAATTGTGACTATTGATCAACTTTCATTCATTAGCCCAGACTGGGTTACCTCCCTAAGTGGTTCCTATGTATAGACAGTATCACCCCCGCCGCATGTCAATTATGTGGCATTGTCTCCCATGACCTCAACTTTCGATGATTTGGATCCGGTAGTTGACATGGTGATCTCTTCGGTAGGGTTATTGGAGCCTGATCTCCTTACTCCTATCGCGATCCTCGATATGTGTTCCTTCCAGAGTGATTATATTCCATCCGACGAAGATCTCTTGGAAGCCATGACCCAGTTTTATCCTTCGACATGGTCTCCTTCCAGAGCATTATCCTCTTGGAAGCCGTGATTCGGACACATCCACGAGCATAACTTCTCTTCTCTGTGGAAAGCTCATTAAAAAATGAAACAGAGGCCTTGAGCACAGTTTCTCTTCTCTATGGCAAGCTCGTTAAAAAATGAAACAGAGGCCTTGAGCATAGTTTTCTTCTCTGTATCAATATCGTTAAAAAATGAAACAACAATCTGGGGATCGAACCTGGAACCTTGAGCATAGTTCTTTTCCTGTGTCAAGCTCGTTAAAAAATGAAACAATCACCTCTCCCTTCAAGTTGAGTCTTTCGCCAGATCTCGTAGATGTTGAGTCGACTCTTTCATTAGGTCTCATTTTTGAACCTTCATTTAATCCACATATATCCTTTTTCTCCATCTAGCACAGAAATTGGTGATGGGCTCAAAGTCGGTGACTGAATTGAAGCTTGGGGGGGGCATGTCTCCAGCCTTTGATGATCATTCTAGAGCTAAGCCACCATCTTTCATGCTGGGGGAATACCGAGCTTAGTCTTTGTTCTTTCTTGTGCTCGTAAATACATGAGAATGCAACAGGGTAAACTTTTATCTCTTTTTCAGACCCATACGGATACACGAACACATGAAAAAGGAACCCCCCTGGAGTCTACTTTAAACCCTTTTCAGACTCTCTAAATATGAAAATATTGTCGAGTGACCTTGCTTCCTTTCACACTCGTTAAAAGGTCAGAAAGGGCATCTTTTGAGTGATATTTTACCCCTTTTTTGGTCTCGTTAGACTATTGTACGAAAAAGGAACTAAGAGAGTTCTCTTTTAAGTGTTTTTCCAAACTCTATAATCCCGAAAAAACTTCGAGTTTTCTGTCTTTGGACTCGTTAAAGCACACATCGACAGACCCATATGGGACTGAACCCTTACTTCTTCCGGTTCATTAAACAAAGGAAGAGGAACTTACCGAAGGTGAGTTATATTGAGCACGTGTTATCCTCCTCGAGCTCATTAAACCAAAAATAGGTACTCATCTATCTGGATGGGGGAAAAAATTGAAAGGAACAAGCCAAGCAGTCTCTTGAGAACATCATCCAACACTTCTTAGAGTCGCCCTTGAACACGACACTTTGTCATTTGCACATATCATAATCCGCTGAACCTCTGCACTGATCCAATCCTTTGAGTTCCTTTCTCTCCTTTGGGTCACTCGACGCAAGTCACGATACCCACTGCATAGTTTTGGTCCATGTCATGTTCTGTTGTTGTGCCTCAGTGTTCAATGGAAGTATCCGCCTCGAAGTCAGCCATCCCAAATATCTTTCCTCAAAACCTGTGTCAATCCATGTCCTTTTGATCTGCCAATTACATCTCCATGTATGTTTCATATCGTTGATGGGGGATACATCAAGGCCCTCCCTCAACGAGTTTGTTCATGTCGACTCCAACACATTATCCAAGAATTATGCTTAGGAACTACTTAGTACTTTGGGACCTGCATGCCTCAATGGAAGACCTCCTCACATTCGACATTGGGTTTACATCATTGACCTCTGATCGAATGATTCCACAGATGTTCAACTTCAGCTCATCTATTTGCATTCGTTGGAATGTACTAGAGTACCTTGGGAATCATTGACATTAATGGTGATTTCCCTCACACTTGTTAATGGTTCACACCATTGACCGGTAATCAAGTGGTTTCTGCCATGTTCAACGTCAGGACATCTATTCACATGGTCAGATTCATATCATATTTGGATTGGTAAGAAGACCTTAGGTTGAGCGATCACTTTGATATATGCTTTGCCTAGGCTGCGAAGGAATTTCTATAGGATAAAGAACACATACACTGTAACATAGATCCACTTTGTATTGGTCGTGGCTATGTCTTGTCATCTCATAGATCCACTGTGTGTTCTTTGTGGCTATGATCAGTCTGGGTCATCAGAGTATAGATCCACATTGTATCCTCGGTGGCTATACCTTTTTATCAATACAATTATGGATCCACAGTGTATTTTATGGCGACCATATCTTGAAAGTCTTGATCACCCAAGCATAGGTATGCCTGCCTTGGGTTTTGAAATATGTCATGATATTTTTTGGATGTTTATGTGCAGCTTCCATCAGGTTCTCCAAGTCTATACCCTTTCTTGGATGTCTACAAAGTATTTCAGTTATCAGTCTGCATCTTCTAACTTCATACTTTGGGGGGCAATCTGTTACACGTCAAAATTACTCAACTGGATAAGTGTCGCATCTTCCTCTCAATTGTCGTAAGTGTCGCATCTTCCTTACAACTTTTTCAAGTGTCGCAAGTTGGTCACAAGTATCGCTAACGATGTTCGAGCATACTGCCATGCCGATGACACTAAGGAGACACTTAGGACACCTCATGTGCTTGATTTGAAGAAGGAGAATTGGTTCACTGAAGTCAAATAACTCTTAACACCTGAAGAGAGCTCTGAAACAAAGGTTTTGAGGGGGAGCGCTCCCCTATATCAGCCTAAGGAGCATTGGCGCTCCCCTGCAAGGCTTCAGGGAGCGTTATAACGCTCCCCTGCCCCCTCTGAAGGAGCACTACTCATCTTGAAGGCGCTAGCGCTTCCCTAAAGCTTACCAGGGAGTGCTACAATGCTCCGATGCCCCTTCTAAGGGAGCACTGCCTAATCTGAGGCAATAGTTGGCCTGTTGAGGAGAATAAGGGGAGAATCTTTTGAGATTAGGAGGCAGTTATATTAAAATTCTTGGTTTCATCAAGAGATCCCTGATCTAAGGAGGAAGTTCCCAACTTGTTCTAGAGATAACTCAATAGGTTAAGCTCCTCTTAACCTATATAAATAGGCTCTATGATGGTGGAAAGGAAGGAGAATTTCTAGCATGAAACCTATGATCTTGGAGGAAACACACAGTCAGCCAGAAGAGAGTGATCAGTGAAGCTGCTGTTATCCAAGTTGTGGATCTTTCAGGCAAGGGTTAGACGAAGAGGACTTGACGAAGCTGTCGCATTCGCATCTACTATTGTAAGTACTGTTGTCGTCATTCTCATTAATATGACACGCTTGGCCTATTTATTTCTAGTTTGTGTCTGATGTTACATGAACTTATCATTAATTGATAGATCTATTTTCAAGCTAATATCAATAGAGTAGGAAGTGGTCGTATCTTGTTTGTCTGCAGAACTCAACAAGGAGCAAAGGATTGGAGCACAACTCAGAGCGTGCAGGGACAAACGTCGATAAAAAGTTACTTCTGTTATCCTTCCTTCTCATGTGTTAGTTTAGATAGATTTGAAAGGAAGTCAATTTCCACGTTAAGCATTTTCTGTCTAGAGTTAGGGTCAAGCTCTTAGAGGCGATCTACCTATCCGCAGGGAGATTTTCCTACAACAAAGAGATGTGACGGCTACTCACATTTGAAAGAAGATGATTAAAATAAGGCTCTAAAGGACTTTTTAACATAAATAAATTCTAAAACCCTAACCCCAGAAGATGAAAAACCAAAAGTTTTGTGGACCCTGTTTCATGTAATTTGTTGTATCAACTTCTCGAGGGCGTAACTTTGGCATACGATATTTGTTTGGGGTGCACGATAGCTCGTTGGTATGGTATCATCGAGGAGATTCATTTTGGGGGATAAATTATAGCCTTTGATAATCATTTAAGTGCTTGATATTGAAGAAACTTCATTTAGGTCCTCAAAATGGCCCTCGAAGTTTAGGAACTGAAAAACTACTAAAAATAGTAAATCGCCAAAAGACTATTTTGAGCCAGTTGGAATAGGTGGGTGGCCACTAGTATCCACTTAGATCAATACTCCCTCCTTAGGAATAAATAATCTCCATTGCATTGAGTGTCTAGGAGAGAGGGAAAAGTGTTTGTTGAATCTGCATCTTGATGAGGTGCTTGCCTTGTTGGAGAGGTTGCATTGCTTAGCTTGTTGAATGTTGTCATGAAACTGTGGTTGGAAGGGTTGGACCTTTTTAACCAGTATTTCTACAAGAGATGACTGTGTGCATAAGGAATCCTTGCAATTTTCTTCAATCTTATCGACCTGCTTCTATTGGACAGAAGGTGCTTGTGTTGGGTGTGTGTTATATTCTTTGCATGTGTGTGTGTGTGGGTGCGTCAGATACGACAACTGCGTCTGATGATCCCTTCACCTAGGGCTCTTCCGTGTGCACCAGGTGCTTTCCTAGGGGGGTCCCAGGGGGGGAAGGTATGCCCCCCCTGGTTACGCGCAGTGTTCAGGGAAACGCCCCAATTTTTTTTTTTTGGGCGGTTTTTGCTATTTTTAGCTGATTTTGCTATTTTTAACTGATTTGTAAATTAATCCCAGATTAAGGGTTTAGGGTTTTGGTATCTACGGAATACCTAAAAACATTGTATATATTGTATGGCGAATGGTGAAATTGGAGATAATGAAAATAAGAAAGGTTTTCCCAGTTGAGGGTTTCCGGTAAAAATCTCTGTGTAATCTGTGTATGAGCCATTGATTAATTTTTGTATTGCTTAAGAATCTATATGCATTGCTTTACTTCGTAGGTTTAAAACTTACATGTGGTATCAGAGCACTTTTTTGGCTTCAGAGGGATGCCTTTGTTGCTGAGGGTTTGGTTCGGTCTTGACAGATCAAGTTTATCTTGGGTCTGTGATAAACTTGGGTTTAGTGGGAGCTTTTGCAGTGGAGATTTGAGTAAAGTAAGAGGAATGGCTAGCTCATCTAGAATCGAGATAGAGAAGTTCAACGGTAAAAACTTTGAGCTATGGAAGCTCAAGATGGAGGACCTTCTTGTAGACAAAGAACAATGGATCGTTG
>ML795588.1:108411-149885 GCA_009831015.1 Picea engelmannii | reverse complement strand
ATCAATGATCCATCTTTATCAATTGGTTTCCACTTGGACATCTATCATTCTCATCAATGCATATACATTGTTCATCAATCATCAATCAATCAATTACTTGACATCAATCAATCAAACCATTTGCATCAATGACATATGATCCATCAATCTCCCAAATAATCAACCCATTGGCATCAATGACAACATGATCCAACAGGTTCAAGGAAGGAGTAGGAGACAATCAAAATCTCCCTGAGGCCTCAATTGATGAAACCATGAATGATGTTGAAGAACTTGCTAGAACTAATGAGTGATATAGAAAAAAGGGCAGAGAAGCCACAAGAAAATCCCTAATTCACACAATGTTTTATAAAGAGGTATTTTTTATAAAAAAAAAAAACTAAAAGTAGCGGTATAGAACCAAGAAAAACACCTACCGAAAATACAAATGATGGTGGTGACAAAGACCCTACAAATGAAAATTTGCAAAATCCCATGTTGTACATACTTATGTTAAAAGAAAGAGAGAGACTCAGGAAACAGGACTAGAAATACTTGAAATTGAGGAGAGTCCATGAGTTATGGATGTAGATGAAGTGTTAGAAGAACCCATTTGGTTAGAACAAATATTGTTGGATACTATGGAAATTGTTGAGGCTTTGGCTACCCAAGAACCAGAGATATTTGGAGAAGAATATATCACACTTCATCATGCAACCTGTTGTTCCTGAGTTTATGTTTTAAGGCTATAAAACATACTGTCAAGGCATCCGTAAATGATTTAAAGAAATAATTTGGGAATAAGGAATCAAAGAAAGATCACAGCAGATTCAGTTTCTCAATTGTTTCTGTCTTGCTTCCTGTTGTTCTTGGATGCTAATGTCTCGCTCAATAGTAGCCCATGATCGTTCTAACTCAACTCGGTTAGTTTCTGTTTGTAAAATGCTATTGAATAAATTTAAGGCAATGCTGGTTTGGTCCTGAAGGCCTAGTTCAATGTTGGGTTGTCTGCTACTAGGGACAGTCATGGATGATAAAACTTTATTTGTTTGTAAATGGATTTCAATAAATTGGTTACTTCAGATTTCCAGAGATGAGATCAAGGAAAACAATTTTAAAATCTAAAATAGTAATGTAAACACATTCAAGGCCGTTTCCTGGTTTTGTAAATATTTTGAAAATTATAAACAACAAACAAACACTACAGAGAAATATAAGGCTTTAATCAAGAAAGAATCTTATATTTCAATAGACAATGATTAAATAAAAAATGAGGTTTCTAACAAGAGTTAAAAATTAAGGAACAAAAGTTTTACAGGTCTTGATATTACTAAAGTGATTTCAGAGGAAAAATTGTAAATCATTTGACATCCAAATCAATCTGAAATATAAATCAACGATGTATATAATTTCAAACTGATTTACTTGTTAGAGAAAACATTAAAGGAAAAATTCAACAAAGTATACTAAACAGGGAGAAGACACATAGTTACAAAGTTGCAGGATCCAGAATCTCGTTTGTGATCTATATTCCAATGTATTTCAAAACTAATATTAAAAAATGGCTCTCTTCAAAATTTCTGAAGCCTTTTCTCAGCCTTTCGAAACTATATTTATACATTTCATCAAAGCTTCTCGTTGGTGACTAACCAACTTCCTAAAATTTTGGTTACATAAAAATAATGTCAACCGTTTACAATTTATTATAAAATTCTAATAATAAAAACATTTAAAAAGGTTTTAAGCTTGCGTTGACAAACTTCCTTTCACTACTTCAACGCACTGAACACGTTTTCCCAAAAAATTTACTAAGATCCTGGGAGACTCGGGTATCTCATTTTCTCAAATGAGAAAAATCTTCTCTGTAATTCGGGAAACCGACTTTCTATCATTCTTTCTGTGAATTTAACAGTTTTCAACCTTAAACTTGAAGTCACCATCCACTTGTTGATCTCTATGATATTGATCAATTTGATGTTTGGAATCTCTGCTTTCTTTTCCTCCAACTCTTCTCTAAACTTCAGCTGGTTCTTGGCAATATTGACTTCGCCTAACAATCCAGAACAACCATCTGTTCCTATATTCAATGAATCTTTTTCAAAGAGATCGAAGATTACTTGGCAATCTTCATTAACTTCTCTTGTGATTCATTTATATTCAGCCAGTTTTTCTTCCCACACTTTAATCATTATATCCCCTTTAACATGTTCAGAAATAGATAATTTATGAGTCTTTCCAATTTCTTCCTTTGATGAGAAAGCCACTGCTTTCTGAAAAGTTGTCCTAGCTGCTTTCACTTCCCTTTCTTTCTGGAACACATTCTCCAAAGACTTATTTGATTCCTGAAAAATAATTCTGGATTACTTCCAGATTCAAGAACACTTTCTGTTGTTCCTCCTCTATTCTTACATATATCTCTAATGCCTGTGTCTTGAAACTTTCAAGCTCTATTACCTGGTTAGTAATAGAAATAATCTTATCTTGCCACTGTTTGTTTTCTTCTCCCAACTTTTGAACCTGTTCCTGTGTGACCTGTATTAAGTGTTTTGCCTCATCCAAGTCTTTGTTTAATTTTTGGATTTCTTGCATATCTTTAAGTCTAGCTTGTTCTAGACCCTTCTGTATTCCCCAACTAATATTTCTTTCATTTTCCTTTAGTTTGTCTTGCAACTGGATTATTGTTTGGTCCTTCTGTTCCAGCATAGTTGTTAAATTTCCTACAGAATACATATTAGCTGATGCTATAGCACCCATTGTACCTGCTAATTCTGTAGCAAACTCTCCATCTTTGATTTTCTTTCCATCTATGATAGCTCTATGCTTTTTAATAATTCCTTCTCCTCTAGGATGAATTTCCTGTTTCAAGACTGCTCTTCACTTTTTGCTGAAAAAGTAATCTGATGGGGGGATTTCATCTCTTCAAATCGGCTCTACATCACTGACATATAAAATTCCTTCATGGGGGGTTCCGAAATTCGATTGTAATGGAGTTAAAGAGGTAATAGGACTACCAAGTTTTGTTGAAGGTGTTCCTCCTATTTTTTCTGGAACATTCTTCAATATTTCTGGAATTTTTGCTGGCTCTTTTCCCTTATCCATTCCCGATTCTTTTGTTTGAGAACCTTCCACGTCTTAGGAAGGTATCTCAACTTACCTTTGTCATTTGGTTTACCCTGAGTATTAGTTTCAAACACTGGAGGGGTTTCTTCCTGTTCTGGAAATGGGGTCGAAATTTCACCTTGTAAAATCTTAGGCAGGCAGCTTCACCTATGACTTTGAAAAGATGCAAACCCAGCCTGTGAGTCAGGTGGCAAGGCCTGGACTCTGTTCAACACTTCTTCATAAGACTTAACATCTTTAAAAATATCATCATAAACAAATACTTCATGTTCATATGCCTTTAAATTACAATGTATGTAATGCCTACTTATTATTTGGTAGGGATCATATTTCCTGTGCTCAATATTTACTAGATTCACTTCTTCCAATGACTCGGCCTCTACCTTAGAATGGTCTAAATTTGATAAAGGAAATTTCCCGACATGAACAGGGAAAGATGGCCATGCTTTTTTCTGAAGTACTTTTAATTCCAACCTAATACCACCCTTGGCTATCTGATGAGCTACTTCTCTGCATACCAATCTGTCTGGTAAGAATTTTGGGAGTGCATGAGGGGGAATGGAACAACCATAGACCCTAATATAGGAAAAATTTTCCTCAATAAACCAGTCAGCAACTGATTTAAGACTTTCTATGACTGCATCGGAAATGCGAGGGGGTTCGCATCCAAAAAATAATTTGTGCATAGGAATAATGAAAAAATGACAAACATCATAAAAAATGTCTTTAGCTTTTTCCTCCCAAAGGGATGAATGGTATTCATGAATGGGTTTTGGACATGAGATGCTCCAACTCCAATTCATTAATGGAAAGGGGGTCATAAAACAGATTGCATCCATAATATATGTAGACATATAAAAAGACATTGGTTGACCCTTTGACTTGGCTGCTTTGTAATTTAAAATTTCTTGCGTCAGGTTATCCGATAAAATTTTATGCCAGTTAAAACTATTTCCTTCTGAAACTTCCTCTAGGAAGGGTACCCAGTCTGCATGAAACTGATAGGGATATTTTCTCCCAAAAAGTTTGCATAACATCATGGCTACATAAACCATATATTTGTTTAAGGAAGCTGTAGCATAAATCCCATGAGAATCATCCCTAAAATTTGCTTCAGACCTCGCCCATCCTTTAATCATGTCGGGGTATGTCTAGTCTGCCTTAATACATTCTTTTCTCTTAAACTCAGCTAAAAATTCAGCATTAAAGGTGTGTTTATGTTTTGGCGAGAGTTTATACATTACCTGAATGTGCTCAGGCCTGAATGAGCCGACGATAGCTCCTTGCTCATTCTGAATGCTCCTTGTTGGGATATCTACCTTATTCAGAACCCAGTCGACCATCTTAATATATGCCACCAGCCTCGGATGCGTAGCAACCTTATGAAGTTCAAACTCAGCAACGTCCCGGAGATGATTTTCAGAATCAAGGTCTGCATTCTTTAACTCATCCTCCAGCAATTCAAAGATTTGATCCCATGATTTGATGGAGTGTATGGCATGTGGAGTAGTATCCAAGATAATATCACCTTCCTATGTGTCTTCGTTTTTCTTCGATTCCTTTTTAGGTGCCATGGCTCTGTGTTTGACTTAAAAACCTGTCACAGATAGTGGATGAATAAGCTTAGCTTAAAATGTAAATACAAACATTCGAACGTTTACTTAGAATATATTTTAAAAAATACGAGATTTGTACAACTGTCACAAATTTAAAGCTCTTAATGCAGAAGATATTTTCAGAGATATGCATTTAATATCTGTACTTAGGCACTCTCGACTTTTCAAATAAAACAAGAAACTTTCTTAGTTGGAAAACGAAGCATTAATGAACACTTACAGAAAGATTACCTTTAAACATGTTTTAGAAAGAATATTTATTAGTGTTAATTATAGATTAAATCTGAAATCATGACTTTTCGAGGTTTCAACAATCTTGATGTCGAAAGGTATGTCATCGGAAAAGCCCGATCACCGAAATTGCAAAATCGCGAAATAGTGATTTTTTATTTAAGATTTAAACGTTTTTAGTATGTTAATTAATCAATATTAGACCCTTTCAGGATTTTAGGAAACATGATGACATGAGACCTGCTCTCACGGAATTGTGAATCCCGAAATCGCGAAATCGCGATGGCTTGTTTCTTTTTTCAATATAGGACTTAACTTATCTTAATTAACTGAGTAATCATGATTAGGTCCAAAACATAATTAGTTTTAATCTAACGTGATTTATGAATCGGGGTTTCGGAAATCGGGATTTCGAGAAACATGATGACAAGAGACACGTTCTTACTGAACCGCGAATCCCGAAATCGTGACATAATTATTTAACCCTTAATCATTCTTAGAAGAGATTAGATTAATTTTTTCTTTTACTTAAGAATTAAATGCATCGGGAAATTGAGGATCAGGGTTTCGTGATTCCATTTGCATCAAACATTTGTTTGCAGAAAACCCCAAAATCCGATTTCTTTAACGTTTAAATTGAAAAATCGCAAATTTTAAAATTACAACCCATTTTAAATAATTTTTCAAAGAGCGTTGGAAAGTTTATATTTTTTGTAAACCCTTTTCCATTTGTTATCTCAAAAAACAAATTGATAAAAAAGGTATCGTGAATTCAGAAATGACAAAATTCTTGTTTTTAGGAAAGATGAAACTTTAAAACCACAAAAAATAAAAATCTAGGCCTTAAGGATAAAAGATTTTAAGATATGTTTCAACATAGGCTCCAACTGGGGACCTCATCTCCCTGCGGGACGAGGAGAACATGTAGACTCAGTGCCTTCATTGGGTAAATGGTGTCAAGGGTTTATCACTGATAAATTGTTTAAAGGAGAGGAAAAAGAGATTCTATAAAACCTTCGAAAAACTTTTCAAAACTTTTTATTTGCTTTAAACTCAGATGTAGTCTTCTTCATAATATTCTCCTTCCCATTCTAAATTTAATTTAGTATTAAGATGATTAGAACAATCTTAGGAAACTCAACAGATTTGTAAATTTCATCTTGTATCAATCGAAATAAAATTTATAATTTTTAAAATGGGAAGCTCTATTTTGACTTAAGATGAATATCCGGTTTCGAAAAAATGATAACTAGAATAGAGTGATAGATAAGTATGACAACCTTACAGGCACCTCATATATTGCTTCACTACCAGCGGGCCTGTTCAGTACCCAAGTGAAGTTATCTTTCCCTTTTTACTGAATTCCTTTCAGCGCTTCGAGTGCTAATTTTATGCTCAGATATTGCTTCACTGCTAGCAGGCCTGTTCATTACCCTGGTGAAGTTATCTGTTTCTTTTATATTTAGACGAGGGAAATCATTTAAATGAATTTCCTTTCATCATTTATGGGACTAGATGGGGGCAATCAAATATGAATTTCCTTTCACCATCTGTCTTATAGTTAGCTTGTGCATACGAAGCGGGGGCAATCAGTGATACTTAAAATATCAGGGGTGGTTATCTGTGTAAAAATTTATAATAGAGGTTTGTCAACTTGTTTTGATTATTCTAGACCAATTTTTCTCAACTTTCAAAACCCCTCAGTCTGTAGAGAAAAAGGGAAAGATTATTTTCAGGGGTTTTCTTTTGAGAAAGCTTAAATCCTCAGACAAACTGTTAAGAAACTTAAGATAGTCAAAATCAACTCGAACATAACCACTTTTAGTCAGAGAATAAGAACTATGAAAACTGACCTTACTGAATTTAATCGTTTATTGATTTTCTAGATTAATACATAATCTCTCCTACTCTAATAAGAAAGTCTGAAAACGTGAAAGATAATATCAAGGGTATAAAAGGAGATTTTCAACAATCTGTAAACCAGAAAACCTAGGTTATGATTTCAAAAAATAACTCTTTGGACTTTTTTTTTTTTTATAAAAACTTAACTAATTTTTATTTTATTTTAATTTATTTACAAAATGAGAATGGGTTTTCTAAAAATGAAAAACAAAATGGTATATACAATGAGATTTTTTGTAAATTAATTACTCCATTTAATGCTTTAAAAAACGCCCATTAACAGGGGCATTCAAGATCTTACCATCCAAATTTTCAAGCAGAAATGAATTTTTTCCTTCAGAAGATGCTACCTTAAATGGTCCATACCAAATATGATCAAATTTACCATTTTTTCCTTAATCCTCTTTTCGAGCATCCCACCTCAAAACTAGATCCCCTGGGAGAAAGTTCATGTCCTTGTCTTTACGATCAAATAATATCTTCATGTCATCCTGGTACTTCTGCAACTTTTCATCCACTACATCCCTGTGTTGTTGAACTTCAATCAGCTGGTTTATCCTTCTTGTGAGAGGATTTGGTTCTTCCTTCTCATCTTTCCATAGTTTCATCACAGGAAGTGCTAGATTTATGGACAACACTACATCTGTTCCATATACCATTTGAAACAGAGAAGTACCAATAGAATTTTTTGTACCTATCCGATTTTCCCATAGAGAATATTTTAAATGTAAGTGCCAAGATTTTTTATTTTCATTTAACACTTTTTTTATTATACTGATAAAGCTTTTGTTAGAAGATTCTGCCAGAACATTTCCCTGTGGGTAGTATGTTGTAGAATGTCCCAACACAATATTATATTTCTAGCAAAAACTGACCATTGCCATAGACTTAAAAGCTTGCGCATTGTCTGTGACTATATTTCTAGGACAGTTGAACCTAGACAAGATATTTTCTTCTAAGAAGTCTATAACTATTGAATCAGTAGCCTTCCTTGTTGGGATGGCTTCCACCCATTTGGTGTGTTAGCGCTCTGTAATTTGCCCAAGGCTGAAGAGGCAGTCACAGAGGAAACATCAAAACTGCTTCAAGTCTTGGATCTAGCCCTCCAAGACTCAGAGAGGGATCTCTCTGTCTGATATAGATTTATTTGAAAAGAATATTAGGCTAGCTATGAAAGTGTGGGGTTGGGGTTTTTAAATGGTTGTTTTGGAACAGCAAGGAGGGCCATTGGGCAAATGGGGTATGCGCTTAAATATGTGATTCATTCTCAGATCTAGACAAAGCTCTTATACAGGGAAAGGTAGTGGAAAAGTTGGATCGAATTTAAGTTTGCATGGTGTTGATTTGAGGAAGAACTAGGGGAGGAAAAAATCCAAGCAGAGGAGCAGCTAAGAATTCCTTAACTTAGCTTTTTGGAAGAGAAACATAAAGACTATCACAAGGTCAGATGCAGAGTATTTTGCCAATAAATTCTTCTCTGTCACTATCTTCTGACAGTAAGAATTGAAAACAAGTGAAAGATGACAGGAAAAATACATGACAGAGAAACAAAAATGCCACCAACACCTCTGCACAAGAATCCTGTAAAAAACATGTCTATTACTAATCAATCATTTCATGATTACAGAAAAGGTTTTTTGGAATGGAAAAGCCCATTGTCAAGCCCACAGAACCTCACAGGTCGAACCCTTTTACATTAAAATCCTCTAAATAAATAGGATATACCATCCCAATAAGTTTCGGAAGTCGATTTAATCGCCTCGGCCAAAAATAGCCACGAATCTCCCAAAATCTGGAACTACCTGCCATGAAAGATGGGCCTAATTTCCGCGAAAAAGGGGTCCAAACAGACATTGTTTTATCTTCAACGCTGATACCTGGGCAAAAAATGAAGGAGATTATTTTAGATGGGCATGTACTGGACAAAAAAATCCTTCGGTTTCACCAAATTCATCCCCAGCTAGCCATAACAACTCCTGCAAGATCGGGACTGTAACAGAAAATGGAAATCTAGAAAACAGGGCCTCGAAGATGACTTTGATTCTCCCTACTCATAGTGCCATTGCAACAACAGAGAGAGGTTTTTGTTCTTCAGCCCATTTTGAGCAAAAACCTCTCTCATATTTTTAAAATCCATCTTCATTTTCCCAGAATCCGTTTTGAAAGAGGACGGGGTGAAACAGGCAAAAATGGCAAAAAAATGAAAAAAGTGGTTTTTTTCATGCTAGGTGGTATTCTGGACCCCCCCTGAGGTGGTAAGTTTTTTTTTTGGGGGGGGTCTGCTGGAATAGGGTCAGGACACGTGGAGGGGGGGTGGTATTGAAAAACTATTATTCCTCCCCCCCCTCTCGTTAAACTCCGGATAATGAGGGGGGGTCCGAAATTTTTAACAACCATTTGATTTAATGCTTGATGTGAGTGGAGGGGTGTAAGGTATGAAATGTGCATGGAGGTTGATGTGAGTGGGAGTGAGGTATGAGGGTGGGGTATACTTAGGATAACGTAGGATTTATGTTTTTTGTTTTTTTGTTTTTTAATATTTTTATGTTTTTTGTTTCATATGTATCGTTTTATGTTTTTTAATTTTGTTTTTTGTTTTTTATATGTTTTGGTTTTTATATTATGTTTTAATTGTTTTGTATTATATTTAATGTTTTTTTTGTTTTTTTAATATTTTGTTTTATATAATTTGTTTTTATATTATTTAATGTTTTAATATATGTTTTTGTTTGTATTATTTTATTAATTTGTTTTATTTAATTTAAAACTAACCTAGTTACTAACCTAACTATATTATTAATCATTAATTAATTAATTAATTAACAATTGATTTATTATTAATTAACCAACTAATTATTAACTAATCTATCTTATTAAACTAACTATATTAACATTTATTATTATTTTAATCTAACTAGCCTATTGTTCTTTTTGTTCATCCTAAGTCTAATTATTCATGGATGGGTGACGGGCGAGAGGTAGTCAATGGGGCAACAGGACAAGGGAGTGTGGGCACAACATGGATGAAGGATGTAGTAGGGTGATGGGGGATCAAGCGAAAAGAATGGAGGGAAGAAAACAGGATCAACCGAGACAGACTTTGTCATCACGAGAGAAACGCCAAATCAACAGTCGAAGAATCGAGTTGCCTATAATTATAGGACCCCAACATGGTGAAATAGTCCGTAGCGGTCAGGATCCATCTGTGTTGGGCACTTGAATGAGGATTAATCTCCCCTATGAAGTCTAGTCCCCATTGTTGAAAAGGAGCTTCTGGTTTGACTGAGACTAATGGCATCACTGGTAGCTTATGTTTTCCTGCAAAGAATTGGCAAGGGTTGCAAGCTCTTACCTTAGCAGTAACATATGGGAAAAGTTTAGGCTAGTAATAACCAGCTCTCAGGATTTTATATGTTGTAACTCTCCAAGCATGGTGTCCTACACAGACTCCTTCATGAAATTGACCTATAACTTCTTCTGTTTCTGATTCGATCAGACAGACTAAGAGGAATCCAAGCGGGTCTTTCCAGTATAATTGTTTCTCGAAAATACAGTATTTAACTGCATGCAGCTTCAGCGTTCTAGCTTTGGATGGAGACAAGTCAGCTGGACATTTCAAAGTTAATAAGTATGTTACTATGTCCTTGTACCAATTCGACAACGTGAATTTCTCATCGATCCTATTTTCAACCATTTGGTCCTCAAGTTCATTCACATCTACCAATCCTTCTTCCTCCTGAGAATTGTTTATCCCAAGAGCCCTGAAATCAGATTCAGCTAAAAGTTTAGCTAAACCCTTTTACCAATTTGGTCGGTTTAACCTCCAAGTTGAACTCTTGAATTTTTGCAAGCCATCTTCCTCTTTTACCATCACTATTTGCTTGAACCAAGATATCTTTTACAACACTAGTGGGTACATATGAAATCACTTTAGAATGTAAAACATAAGTTATGAAAGCTTTCAATGCTTTTACCATAGCATATGCTTGCTTTTCCATTATATTGTATTTAAGTTCAGCATCTCGGAGACTTTTGCTAAAGAAGGCTATCGGTTGCTCAAAACCTTCTTCGTTCTTCTGAAGGAGTACAGCAGCAAGCGTGTGTTCAGAGGCAAATGAAAAAATAAGAAAATCTTTGAGATAATCTGGGCTCACTAGTACTGGTGCCTCACTTATAACCTTCTTAATATGGGCAAAGGATGCCTTAGCTTTTGCTGTCCATTTTACTTCACTGTTTTTTCTGAGCATATATGTAATCAATTTAACAATTTCAGCGAAGTTAGGAATAAATCTTCTCAAGAAATTTATTTTTCCTAAAAATGATTGAATTTCTTTCACATTCCTAGGAATAGCTATTGTATCTATAGCCTCTATTCTTTTAGGATCAATCCTGATCCCATTTCGAGATACGATATGACCCAACAACTTGCCTTCTTGCATAGCGAAATGAGACTTTTTAGGATTTAAGGATAGACCAAACCTGCGGCGTTTTTCAAATGTTTGTTTGAGATGAATCATATGGTCTTCATCCAATTTAGAAAAAATAGTAAGATCATCCAAATAGATGACTACAAACTTGTCCCATTCGCCGACGAAAGCAATATCCATTGTGCGTTGAAAAGTATCTCTTGCATTCATTAGTCCAAATGACATTTTATCATACATAAATGTGCCCCAAGGAGTGGTAAATGCGGTTTTTTCTTTATCAAGATCACTGACGGCAATCTGATTATAACCTGAAAATCCATCAATCATGGACATTCTATTGGCCCCTACTACTTTTTCAAGAACATGGCCCATTTTAGGTAGATGATAATTATCTTTGAGGGAAGATTTATTAAGATTCTTGAAATCAACACATAATCTGATTTCCCCATTTTTCTTTCTAACGGGGACCAGATTATCTACCCAATCAGAATATCTTAGGGGTACAATTATCTTAGTGTCAAGAAGTTTTTTAACTTCTTGTTCGATAACAGGTAATAAAATAGGGTTAAATTGTCGAAGTTTTTGTTTAAAAGGTTTGACACCTGGTTTGAGAGG
Organism: Picea engelmannii; assembly: GCA_009831015.1. Lineage (NCBI taxonomy): Eukaryota > Viridiplantae > Streptophyta > Pinopsida > Pinales > Pinaceae > Picea > Picea engelmannii. The sequence goes on along the minus strand of ML795588.1, from coordinate 137,995 downwards.
TATTTTATGTTCAATCATAGAAGTGTCATATGTTTTCAGTTCTTCATATGACCATGCAAAAACATCTTTATATTTTCTTAACAACTCCATGTATTTATTCTTGTTTTCTGTTGATAAATATTCAGATAGTTTCACCATTTGGGGGTTTTCTTTAGTTCCTATATTACAATCTTCAACTTCCTCTGGTTGGGGTTGTAGAGTAGTTTTAGAAGGGATATCATCTTTATTAAAAAGTCTTTCCAAAGGGATTAAACCCTTGGGAATTTTGTTGTTCTTGAGAACAAGCATTCAGTGGTTTGCAATTTTATCATGAAATTCCTTAGAATCCTCCCCTTCTTGCATGATCCAAATAGGATCATTTTGATTTTCTTGATCGATATGCGTTTCTGCAAATTCATCTAATGATTCTAGAAACTTTCGAAGCTGCTCATCGTCTTCAAAAACCTGCCAATGTTGTATGTTATTTGGTATTGAAGGGCGATGTCTCATTTGTATATGATATTTTAAATTAAAATCAGTCGGAGGTGTAAAAGTTGATGCAACTGTGGCTAAAGCATCAGCCTGTTGATTCTCGGATCTTGGGATGAAATGAAAATTCACACATGTGAAGAAGTTCTCGATTAAATCCCAGACACAATTCCTATAGGACCATAATCTAGGATGCTTAGCCTGATACTGTCGATTCACCTGTTTTATAATTAACTCTGCGTCACCAAAGACTTCAAGTTTCTTAATTTTCATCCATCTAGCTGCTTCTAATCCTAGCACTAAATCTTCATACTCACAAACATTGTTTGTACAATCTACATTCCATTGGAGCCTATATGAGAAAGGAATAACAAATTGATTCTCGGGAGCCATAAGAAGTGCTCCTTCCCCGGCTCCAATATAGGAGGAAGCACCATCAAAATACATTTTCCATACGCTAGTACTATATACATTCTCCTCTATTTCTTTTTTTTCAATTTTTTCTTCTATACATTTATCATCTACATCCACTTCAAAATCATCATCTAAAGATAATATACAATTTCCTAAATCTTGGTCAGCAATATAAAATGGATGATTGTTGGGGTTGTTTGGGTCACCTACAGTAAATTCCAACCTATTCTCTCTGTAAAGACGGGTGAATTGGCCTCCGAAAACTGGAATTGTAGCATAAGTCATATCTAGCTAGAGAGATCCTCCAAGCTTAGCACCCCATGATCTAGATAATAGCATACCATACTTTGGGGGAATGCCAATGACTACTACATCCATAAGAATACTTTTAGCAGGTATCTGAGCCAAACCTACCACTAGGTCTTTAATCATACCTATGCATTTTACTTTCCTCGAATCGAAAGAATATAAATCACCATAGGGTCTTGTGATTTCAAGACCAAGTTTTTCCATTATTGCCTTTGGCATAACATTGTGGGAAGCTTTGGAATCCAACATACAGTTATGGAGAAGGTGATCAAATAGTGTTAATGTAATATAAAAAGGAGCCACGATGTCTCTTGCACCTTCGACGTGTGGATCGAAGACTAATATAGGTTTGTCATCCTCTAAGTTAATAGCGTCAGCCTGGCTTTCATCTTCGGAAAAATTAATCATTTTGGCGATTTTTTTTCTATATACGGGATTTTTAACTAACTTGACAAGGGGAATAGGAATTTTGATTTTATTTGTTTCATTTTCCAAATTAAAGTTTCCTAGAGCCTTGTCATTTTTTATGTTCAGGGCTTCCATACCTTTCTTTTCAATTTTACGTTGAGATGTGGCCTTGTTTTCTTTTATAGGAGCTTGTGTCTTCACAGGGAGTGGTCCTACTGGTTCTGACTGTACAGGTTGTGTATCATTTGTGTTTCTTTTTGCAGACTGTTTATCTGCAACCTTTGGAGTTAACTCATCGGTTTCGTTTCTTGGCAAGCTCTTTTTTGTCGGAACATTAGGGAGATTTTTATTTCTTGGTCTCAAATTATATTTCCCCTATAATTCAGCAATAATATCATTTGCAACATTTTGATATGTGAAATCATCAGTCATATTATTGCTAACCTGTTCTTTCGATGTACTTTCTTTACTTAAAGATGCTTCATAATCCTGTATTGATAAATAAGGGGATTTATTATCATCGCCAAGGTTACTAATATCTTCATCGATTTCTTCAAAATCTCCTAAATCTTCCTCTCCGATGTAATTTTCACTTTTAAAAGGTGTTTGAATTTTTTGATCTTCATTTTTAATTATTTTTTGTGGTCCCTGAGGTTCAGGATTTCTTTGAAAATCTTTTCTGGGGAAATTATCTCTTTTCGATTTCTCTAGTTCCATTTTCGAGATCTTGTTTGAAAGCTCTCGAATGACCCTAGTCATCTCTTCTATTCTATCTCCTGAGGATTTTCCTGGCCCTGAAGATCCACCTTGCTCTTTAAATTTTATTTTATTTTTGTTTCCAATTTCAGTCTTTGCTTTAAGTTTCCCTGATGCCATCATATTTGATTCAATTTCAAGCACATCATCCTGCATTTTGGTGAGATCTGTTGATCTCCTTTCTCTCAATAATAAAGCAAAGTCAGGGTCAAAAGTGCCAACAAAAGTCACTTTTGCTGCAGGTTGTGAAGGTTTAACTTCAACTGGAATTTTATTATACAACTTATTGAACCTCTGTGTGAATTCTATAACTGACTCATAATTTTTCTTTCTGAGGGCTCTGAATTCAGTTAAGTAGTAGAGGTGATCCTTCCTCTCTCCCCATTGTCTAATAAATGCACTTTCAAGTTCTTCATGGGATCTTAAAGATCTAGTTGCTAAGGATCGGAACCAGGTCCTCACCTGTCCTTCGAAAGTTTGAACAAGTAGTCTAGAATAAACATCTTCATGTTCTATTTTGAGTATGTCAGCAAATTGATCAAATTTTTTTATATGTTCTTGGGAAGTCAAATCACCCTCCCCTGTAAATTTCGGAAGGATTTTCATATAATTCTCGGGGAGATCATGAAGAGGAACAGGAAGAACAAGGGGAGCATATCTAGTAGCCACTTTAGCGAAAATCCTAGGAAGCAGTACTTGACCACCTCCAGGGGCACCGCCTCCAGCTCCATCACCTCCTTGTGTAGCCATGGTTATATTTGGGACTGAAGTTTGGACAGTGTGAGGAGAAGATTCTTGGAAATCTGGAGAAGAAACTTCAGGAAATGAGAAAGTATCAAATGAGGGGGGAAGTGAAAGTGATCTTTCAAGAGTTTCTGATGAGTGTGATTACGTAAATTCAAGTTGATCTATAGTATATGTGGACAAAAAGACTTGTTTAATTGATTTTCTAGATTTTAAATTTTTTTCTGGATCGGAGACTGGCGATGTCTGTTTGCTATCGAGGTTTTTTCTTGTGTTCTTTCGGCTACTAGCCAGTTTAATTATTGTGGAGTCGCCAAGTGAAAAAATAATAGCCTTAGAAGGTTTTTTGTTCTTGTTCACTATCAACAACAGAAAATGTCAATGTTGTTCTTCCCAGGGAAAAGATTCGTTTCTTCGTTCCCCGGCAATGGCGCCAAAAAGATGTTGTTCCTGAGTTTATGTTTTAAGGCTATAAAACATACCGTCAAGGCATCCGTAAATGATTTAAAGAAATAATTTGGGAATAAGGAATCAAAGAAAGATCAGAGAAGATTTAGTTTCTCAACTGTCTTTGTCTTTCTTCCTATTGTTCTTGGATGCTAATGTCTCGCTCAATAGCAGCCCATGATCGTTCTAACTCAACTCAGTTAGTTGATGTTTGTAAAATGGTATTGAATAAATTTAAGGCAATGTTGGTTTGGTCCTGAAGGCCTAGTTCAACGTTGGGTTGTCTGCTACTAGGGACAGTCATGGATGATAAAACTTTATTTGTTTGTAAATGGATTTCAATCAATTGGTTACTTCATATTTCCAGAGATGAGATGAAGGAAAACAATTTTAAAATCTAAAACAGTAATGTAAACACATTCAAGGTTGTTTCCTGGTTTTGTAACAATTTCAAAAATTATAAACAACAAATAAACACTACAGAGAAATATAAGGCTTTAATCAAGAAAGAATCTTATATTTCAATAAACAATGATTAAATAAAAAATGAGGTTTCTAACAAGAGTTAAAAATTAACGAACAAAAGTTTTACAGATCTTGAAATTACTAAAGTGATTTCAGAGGAAAAACTGTAAATCATTTGACATCCAAACCAATCTGAAATATAAATAAATGATGTATATCATTTCAAACTGATTTACTTGTTAGAGAAAACATTAAAGGAAAAATTCAACAAAGTATACCTAATAGGGAGAAGACACGTAGTTACAAAGTTGCAGGATCCAGAATCTCGTTTGTGATCTATATTCCAATGTATTTCAAAACTGATATTACAAAATGGCTCTCTCCAAAATTTCTGAAGCCTTTTCTCAGCCTTTCGAAACTATATTTATACATTTCATCAAAGCTTCTCATTGGTGACTAACCAACTTCCTAAAATTTCGGTTACATAAAAATAATGTCAACCATTTACAATTTCTTTTAAAATTCTAATAATAAAAACATTTAAAAAGGTTTTAAGCTTGTGTTGACGAACTTCCTTTCTCTGCTTCAATGCACTGAACACATTTTCCCAAAAAATTTACTAAGATCCTGGGAGCCTCGGGTATCCCATTTGCTTCAAATGAGAAAAATCTTCTCTGTATTCCCCAACTAATATTTCTTTCATTTTCCTTTAGTTTGTCTTGCAACTGGATTATTGTTTGGTCCTTCTGTTCCAGCATAGTTGTTAAATTTCCTACATAATACATATTATTTTATGCTATAGCACCCATTGTACCTACTAATTCTATAGCAAACTCTCCATCTTTGAGTTTCTTTCCATCTATGATAACTCTATGCTTTTTAATCATTCCTTCTCCTCTAGGATGAATTTCCTGTTTCAAGATTGCTCTTCGTTTTTTGCTGAAAAAGTAATCTGATGGGTGGATTTCATCTCTTGAAATCGGCTCTAGATCACTGACATTTAAAATTCCTTCATGGGGGGTTCCGAAAGTCGACTGTAATGGAGTTAAAGAGGTAATAGGACTACCAAGTTCTGTTGAAGTTGTTCCTCCTATTTTTTCTGGAACATTCTTCAAGATTTCTGGAATTTTTTCTGGCTCTTTTCCGTTATCCATTCCCGATTCTTTTGTTTGAGAACCTTTCATGTCTTGGGAAGGTATCTCAATATTCTTCAACTTACCTTTTTCATTTGGTTTACCCTGAGTATTAGTTTCAAACCCTGGAGGGGTTTCTTCCTGTTCTGGCAATGGGGTCGAAATTTCACCCTGTAAAATCTTAGGCAGGCAGCTTCGCCTATGACTTTGAAAAGATACAAACCCATCCAGTGAGTTAGGTGGCAAGGCCTGGACTCTGTGCAACACTTCTTCATAAGACTTAACATCTTTAAAAATATCATCATAAACAGATACTTCATGTTCATATGCCTTTAAATTACAATGTATGTACTGCCTACTTATTATTTGGTAGGGTTCATATTTCCTGTTCTCAATATTTACTAGCTTCACTTCTTCCAATGACTCGGCCTCTACCTTAGAATGGCCTAAATTTGATAAAGGAAACTTCCCAACATGAACAGGGAAAGATGGCCATGCTTTTTTCTGAAGTGCTTTTAATTCCAACCTAATACCACTCTTGGCTATCTGATGAGATACTTCTCTGCATACCAATCTGTCTGGTAAGAATTTTGGGAGTGCATGAGGGGGAATGGAACAGCCATAGACCCTAATATAGGAAAACTTTTCCTCAATAAACCAGTCGGAAACTGATTTAATACTTTCTATGACTGCATCGGAAATGCGAGGGGGTTCGCATCCAAAAAATAATTTGTGCATAGGAATAATGACAAAATGACAAACATCATAAAAAATGTCTTTAGCTTTTTCCTCCCAAAGGGCTGAATGGTATTCATGAATGGGTTCTGGACATGAGATACTCCAACTCCAATTCATTAATGGAAAGGGGGTCATAAAACATATTGCATCCATAATATATGCAGACATATAAAAAGACAATGGCTTCCCCTTTGACTTGGTTGCTTTGTAATTTAAAATTTCTTGTGTCAGGTTATCCGATAAAATTTTATGTCAGTTAAAACTATTTCCTTCTGAAACTTCCTCTAGGAAGGGTACCCAGTCTGAATGAAAGTGACAGGGATTTTTTCTCCCGAAAAGTCTGCATAACATCATGGCTACATAAACCATATATTCATTTAAGGAAGATGTAGCATAAATCCCATGAGAATCAGCCCTAAACTTTGCTTCAGACCTCGCCCATCCTTTAATCATGTTGGGGTATGTATGGTCTGCCTCAATACATTCGTTTCTCTAAAACTCAGCTAAAAATTCAGCATTAAAGGTGTGTTTATGTTTTGGCGAGAGTTTATACATTACTTGAATGCGCTCAGGCCTGAATGAGCTGACGATAGCTCCTTGCTCATTCCGAATGATCCTTGTTGGGATATCTACCTTATCCATAGCCCAGCTGACCATCTCAGTATATGCCACCAGCCTCGGACACGCAACAACCTTATGAAGTTCAGACTCAGCAATGTCCTGGAGATGATTTTTAGAATTAGGGTTTGCATTCTTTAACTCATCCTCCAGCAATTCAGAGATTTGAGCCCATGATTTGATGGAGTGTATGGCGTGTGGAGTAGTATCTGAGATAATATCACCTTCCTGTGTGTCTTTGTCTTTCTTCGGTGCCTTTTTAGGTGCCATGGCTCTGTGTTTGACTTAAAAACCTGTCACAGATAGTGGATGAATAAGCTCAGCTTAAAATGTAAATACAAACGTTCGAACGATATTTGTACAACTATCATGAATTTAAAGATCTTAATGCAGAAGATATTTTCGGAGATATGCATTTAATATCCGTACTTATGCGCTCTTGGCTTTTCAAATAAAACAAGAAACTTGCTTAGTCATAAAACGAAGCATTAATGAACACTTATAGAAAGATTACCTTTAAACCTGTTTTAGAAAGAAGATTTATTAGTGTTAATTATAGATTTAATCTGAAAACATCACTTTTCAGGGTTTCAACAATCTTGATGTCGAAAGGTATGTCATCGGAAAAGCCCGATCGTCAAAATTGCGAAATCACGAAATAGTGATGTTTTATTTAAGATTTAAACATTTTTAGCATGTTAATTAATCGAGATTAGACCCTTTCAGGATTTCGGAAATTGGGATTTCGGGAAACATGATGACATGAGACGTGCTCTCACGGAATTGCGAATCCCAAAATTGCGAAATCGCGATGGCTTTTTTCTTTTTTCAATATAGGACTTAACTTATATTAATTAACTAAGTAATCATGATTAGAGACAAAACATAATTAGTTTTAATCTAATGTGATTTATGAATCGGGGTTTCAGAAATCAAGATTTCGAGAAACATGATGACAAGAGACGCGTTCTTACCGAACCACGAATCCCGAAATCGCGACATAATTATTTAACCCTTAATCATTCTTAGAAGAGATTAGATTAATTCGTTCTTTTACTTAAGAATTAAATGCATCGGGAAATCGGGGATCGGGGTTTTGTGATTCCATTTGCATCAAACATTTGTTTGCAGAAAACCCCGAAACCCGATTTCTTTAACGTTTAAATTGAAAAATTGCAAATTTTAAAATTACAACCCATTTTAAATAATTTTTCAAAGAGCGTTGGAAAGTTTATATTTTTTGTAAACCCTTTTCTGTTTGTTATCTCAAAAAACAAATTGATAAAAAAGGTATCGTGAATTCAGAAATGATGAAATTCTTGTTTTTAGGAAAGCCGAAACCTTAAAAACACAAAAAATAAAAAACTAGGCCTTAAGGATAAAAGATTTTAAGATATGTTTCAACACAACCTACCATAAAAATTTCAAGAAATTGTTAATAGATAAAGTTAACATGAAAAATTCCCTAAGGTGTAGGACAGTCGGTGATGGAGTGCGTTGTTAAGGCACTCTGTGATGTTAAGTCACTGGTTTGAAACCTGAGGGGACAAAAAATCCAGCCATGTTAAAGGTTGGTGTGGCTCAAGCCGGGTGCGATCCATGGGTTATTTTGATGGCTTAAATGCCCCTAAGTCATGGTTTATCAGCCACATGATAGTCCCGTAGGTCACAGACAAACTAGCAAACAAAAAAAAAATAACATGAAAAATAAGAAAGTGTCTAAAAAATGGAAGTCATAAATTTATTTTCATGGGGTTGCGCCCTAAAAAATTGTACAATTTCACAAGGAAACTGAGGAAGCACTAAAAGAATCCATTTTTGATATTGAGAAAGGATAGTTAATTTTAAAAGAAATAATAAAGGAATTAGAAAGGGATCTAATTCTGAAACAATTATTTGTTGAACCTCTAACTACAATTCAACCAACACTTACCCTTAAGGACATCCTAGAAAGAAATAGAAAATTGAAAGGCTCCTCTAGTTTGTTGTGTTGGATCATTTTGTCAATGATTCCAATGGTTTGATTGATTGATATCATTGATTGATGTCAAGTGATCGATTGATGATTGATGAACTATGTCTTGATGTAATTGATATGATGCATAGATCAAGATGGATCAATGAGTTTTCATTGATACATGATGAAGATGGATCAATGTGGTTTCCTTGATATATGATGCATAGTTGAATTAATGGTCTTATCATGGTTGATAAGGTGCACAAAAGGATGAACTCCAAAGTGGCCCCCATATGGTGAAATCCCTCACAGGAAGACACTTTGCGGTTGAGTTATCCTTGAAGTATGATTGGAGGACCCATGCTTGAGTGTGGAATAATGAGATGAAGATTAGTGAATTTGTCAGTGAGACTATCCTAGATGGATAGTGCTTGCCATGCCATTTCTAGTGGTATGTGGAATGTCACATAACTCTTAATGGTTTGAGAGTTATGGATTTACGAAGTTGGAGGACCCCCATATGTTGGCTTGAAGACCCAAATGGTCAAAGAAGTCAAAGTTATTGAAAAGAAAAAATCATTATTTAAATGATAAAGTAAAGTGACAAAGTCAATAATGATTATTTAAATGATAAATTAAAGTGACAAAGTCAAGGAGGATTATTTAAATGAAAAAGTGAGGTGACAAAATCAAGAAGAAATATTTAAATGATAAAGTATTGGAGAAATTTCTATTTATGGAAAGTGGTTAACCCTAAAATGAGGAAATTAAGTTAAGTGACCTAGATGTGGGATAAGTGACCAAGAAGATGAAGAGTATAAATAAGAGGCAAGGGTCTCTTGTGAAATGTACATTTTGGAGCATCTCTTGTATATATTTTGTGAGCATCTTAAGTGTAGCTCTTGTGTATCTCTTGAGCAGGTATTGAAGATCTATTCTGAGAGAGAGAGAGTATGGAGGATCTCATGGATGCATCAAAGTTTCGGCAAGTCTGATATCATGATTGTGAAAGTTTTGGAAGTTTAGAAACCCTAGTTTCTAAGGCGTACACAGGTTGTCTGAGTATAGGGTGCGTACAGTACGCGGGTTGTCTGTGTATAGGGTGTGTATGTACACATGATGGCTGTGTATAGGGTGAGTACATGTTGGTAAACCCATGGAAACTTGAGAAGATGAAGATGAAGAGCTTCCAGATTCTGAGATTAAGCTCCCAAGAAGGTCTACAGTGATCAGATATATCATATCTATCCATTGGTTCAAAAGGTATGGTTACATGGTTGTTTTGATGGATACTATTTCTTGTTGTTTGGTGAATGCTTAAGGCATTATTGGTATGGTTTTTATGATGTGGTTTGAGTTGGTTGGTGGAGTGAGCAGCACTCTTATGATTTAGTATTGATATTATGGCTATAGTATACTGATTGTTTACACATGTTTGAATAGCATTCATATTGTATAGTTGAGAAGCATGAATAAGCTTGGATGTGTTGTGACTGGCTGGTGGTCAGTTTGGATAGTGTTGACGGGCGAAATTGACCATCCGTCAACTGGGAGAGTGGATCCGGTCTGGGGCTATCTAATAACCCAAGCTGTTTGGGGTAACCCACCCTGACGGGTTTAGCGGCTCCATTAGCCGATCTAAGTCCTAAGAAAACAAAAAGAAAACTACTCTAAATTAACTAATCTAACTAAAAACAGCTATTAAAACAAACTAAAACAAATCTAACTATTCTATATACAACCTACTATCTAATACTATGCTAACTCTAAGAAACTAAATATCTACCTACTAACAGAAATAGATCTTATTCACAAAATGCACAATAATTACAATTTACAGATTTGATTAAAAACCCAAAAAAAACTCATTTATATTCTGCCCTAAGACAGAGAAAGATATTGTTTTTTGATTTTTTATGATTTTATGAAAAAGAAATAAAACTATCTAAACTACACAACTAATATACTAACTCTAACTACAAATCTAAACTACACAATTATCTAATTAAACTACTTAAATTATACTAACAAATAAACTATTAAATATTAAAAACAAACTGACCTGAAGGAACGCTCCAGGTTTGTCCTGTGTGTAATGATTGTCTTAGCTGATCGGAGGGAGGAAACCCGCACCGAATTATCCAGGAGCTTCTCATAAACAATAAGCTGCAGTGCTCTTCAAATATGATTACAGGACAAACAAGACATAAAAACTACAACAATCTTATGATTTATAAATCTTCACAGTTAGATAAACCTGTATGCAAAGATCTATACGAAATGATTCAATTAACGAAGAAGAGAAATCTGTGATTCATTAACTGAAACCAAGTAATTGTTGTACTTTTAAATAACAAAAGAAATCAGATATGGATAACACATTAATCAAATCATATCATCCTGCAATAGATTATGATAGCTAAAGTAGTCTATAATCAACTGCAAATTGATATGCATAAACTTGAAACAAAAGTTTGATATGTTGAAAGCGAAAGTTGTAACAAAACATCAACTTTCGTCTCAGTGTGTATTAGAAATCCATAGCCTGGTTATCCCACAAGTGAGGATGATCCTTATTACAAAAAATAATAAGTATGTAAAGACCTTCCACAGGGTAAAACATCCCTATGGAAGTTATCAAACTGTTTACAGAAAATCTGGGAAAATATCCCAAGTTTGACTAAACTAGGAACCTAAAATAAAACTATATCACACAAATATCTCCTAGACTTCCACAACATGTCCAATGCAATTCGAATGTACCTGAAAGAGGTAAAAAATGGACAAGTTAAGAGGATATGTTGTTGATGAAATAAAAAAAAATCTAATTCTAAAGACTAGCTACAGAATCTTGAGATTCTGTAGCTGGTCTAAATCCAACACAGAATCATATTAAATCAATTCAAAACTTAGAAAATACATTCAAACTATCAAAAGATATTTGGTTAAAAGCCTCATTCAAATCGACACTTGTATGCAAATCGAACACACTAAATTGTATTCAACCAAATGATAACAGAGATGGGTACACTCTGTTTAATTCGTTACCAATTCAGGTATACAAAATCGTATCGAACAGTAATGAAATCGTTTTCATATCAAATTGAAATCGATACAGTTAAACAAATCATAGGCAATCGTTTATGCTGCCTCATCCACCAACAGGAAACATGATCGAATCCATACAAAAACAGCAAGATCATTTTCAAATTGATATAACTGTATTAACATAAACAAACAATCCATGCCATTAGTGAATCAAATCAAAATTGGTGTGTAAATTATCACAAACGAAATCATAATGAAATCAATCAATTGATAATAGGATCTGTAAGAGTTGTCCAATCGTTTGTTATTGCTAATTGGGGTAGACAAAAATGATTGACATTCAACGAAATCATTTCTTGAATTCATTTCAAAACAAACTATTAACCGAATTTTCTCATACGAATGCAACAGAGATAACATAAGTCGATCTGTGTTAACAAACTCATTTTGAAAATTAAAATTAACAGATCAGCATCAAGTCTATTTTTGATACGAATCCCACTCATAAAAACAATCATGCTAACTCAATATATGCAACAATCCAATCAAAACAAGACCGAATCGAACAGTTTGAGTTTGACATAGTCGTTGTGAATCAAAACAGTTCCATGATTTGGGCGCAGAGATTTTTTGCACAGGTCAGATATAATCCAAATTCAAACGAAAATGTTGACAAGACAGAGTCATTATTAATAGACTACATAATATTTATCAAGCCAATTCAATCCTATGAAATCGTTTTGACAATCAAATCACAAAAACTAAATTAGAGCCATTGATATCCAATGACAACAACATCATCACAACAGAACCGTGTCCTAATTTTAGCATAAAAACCTCCTATTTGGGTTGAATACAAACAAAATCCAAGCGAAAAAAAACACCATTGATCTCGTTAACTCAAACCAACAGACAAATGAATCAAACCCAGTGAAAACCAATCAATTGCTAAACTGGGCACGACCAAATCCTATAACCAAGTCATAACTTCATTTAATTTTAGGAAAACAAAAACAATGTACAAGATCCACAAAACTATAACAGAGTCATTTCGAATGATGGACAGAGCTATTTGAAAACCAAACTCAAATCATTATATTAATCCTAGCAATTCACAAAATGAAATTGATATCGAAATTCATACCTGGATGATGAGAAGACAACTTGGTCATAATAGTTTGGAATTGACAAAGGTTGTAGTTGATTTGACATTCCTAAATACGATGGAACTAGTGGTTTTCTACTTCTTGTCATTTGCTTGAAGCTTGTCCCTTTCACTTGTTAATACTGCAACTTGGTTTTCCAATGATTTGATTTTCAACTGTAATAAGGGAACGTCGGTATAGTAGCATTCCAACCACACATTACATTGGTCACATGACGAATTTCTGGGCTTCAAAAATGCAGGTGAGGGTTTGGTTAAATTGCCGAGGGTTTCGTTAGGTAGCTTGATCCCTAGGTAACTAGGATTTTTCCTTAGGCAAGGAGGTAAATTAGAAACAAAGTCATAGGGTGGCTCGGAGCACAGACCTTTGGAGTAAGGGTACTCACTGGCTAGGAAGTGTTCGATGTCAGAGTCTGAGTCTTCACTGAGGACTATGGGCTTCTGCTCAACACTAGGTTTAGTTTTGTTCCTAGCTGGTCTTGATATGAGTCGAACGTTCCTTTTACCTTTTCCGTCGACATTAAGGTTACCTTTAACCTTTTTGCTCAAAGGATTTTTAACAGCCTCAACCTTCTTAGTTATAACGTCGGGTAGGTCAATATCAGGGTCAACCGAGGGTTTAGGAGAGGGCAGTAGGACATGGAAAGGCACGGGTGGCTCAACCTTTGTTTCACTAACCATAGGCTTGTCAATTTGGACCGACTCTGTATCAGAAAAACCATTTTGAGAGATAAAAGCTTGCCAACTATCACCTTGAAGATTTAAGTGGTGAACAACGATGAGTCTGATTAGGCCATGGTGGAACAAGCTACTATCGACCTTCTCTCTTTTAAACCCCTTAGCCATTTTATAAAGACTACGCTGGAAATAAAATGGCATATTCAATGGATAACCCATAAAATTCATTAACAGTCGAAGGTGATAAAGAAAAACCAGTCCATACAGACCCTCACAAGTCACGAATTGTTTAACCACCATAAAAAGATCATGCCACCTTGGTTTAAGCGTGGAAGTTGGCATACCCCTGTCACAGGATGTGACCTTCCATGAGAGGAACAATAATGTCCATGGCACCTCCTCAACTTTAGAGTTTTTAAACCATCGCTGGCCCGTGGCTGCTAACCCTGTGGCAGAGCTAATGAACTCTTCACTGATTTCAAGATGAATGTCACCTACTTTCGCCCTACAGCCATCAAAAGTCAGGGCGAATTGTTGTGCAACAAATAGATTAAAACCCTCAAACCTCTTTACAAACGTGAGCCAACCATTATCTTGCAAATATTTTCGGGCATTATCAAACAGTAGCAAGGCTTGACTACCGTTCAGCTCAATTCGCACCACTGGTGCCATAGAGCCGAGCAAACGGTAAGCGATGTGAATGAGCCAGGGTTTGAATGCAACATACATAAGAGAATAATTCTTGGAGGCTTACCCGACACTAGCAGAGGTAGAACAGGGATAAGGGAAGGCATTAATGACATCGTGCGAAGGTGGTGGAGCTATTTTCTGTCCATGCAGAATAGTCATTACCATGGTACAACCGCTGGCACTTTCAACTATTCAAATCACACGCAAATGTGTTATAATTATGCCACTTCAATCAATCAATCGAAACCTTTGGTAAGTGGATAAACCATTCGCACAATCAAAAGTTATGCCATAGTTTTAAAACCAAACACACAAATTGAAACCAATACCAAGGGTTTGACTATGCGACATGCGGTGTATAGAACGATTCATACCAAGAGTTTAAACCATAACACCAATGATTTTCATATAATCAATATGCCAAGTGAATTGATCAAACAACAAGTAAATCCAATCGCCAATGCATCACAATTCAATCATTCATAAAACAAAATCAAAGAATGTCAAATGAGTACATATCAAAAGGGTTTTGCCAATTGCATAATGATAAGTAAAATGTAAATGCAATGGGCATATCAACAAGAATGATAACGACAATTCATTGAAGATTTTAATGTGACTTCGAAAGACCAAGTTTTCACTCTTACAGTTGTGAAAACAAGAACGAAGGTAGGTGTGTAAATAGCGCAAAAATAAAAGTGTCGTTTATTTGAGAATTGCAACGAAAAATTAAGGTTTGCAAAAAAATGGTGTAGGCAACTTATAAGGATAGTAGAAAATGTAAATTGGCTGCCAACATATAGCAAAAGATAGAAGAGAATGTGATTGCAGGTTGCAGAGGATCTGAGCATGTGAAGCAAATCAAAACCCTAGTTTCTCAGAAGTATACGCATGTTGCATTATACATTGGCCGTGTACATATGCGGGTTGTAGTGAGCCAAGGAACGTACACACGCGGGTTGCACTACAGACAGGTCGTGTACCTGTGACAGATTGATATTTGTGGAGGATTAATGCCTCATCTCGTTTGGTGCTGAAGATGTAAGTTGAGTCTTGCATATAGAGCTGGTGGTCTTGTAGAGTTGTACTCTATTCAGTTATTGTTGAAAAACCACAAGGATTGTAGTCCGTAATAAAAAGAAAATTGTACATAAATCTTGTGTTCTTTGTGTTCCTTGTGGAGATGATTTGTTGATATATTGTTGATATATGTTCACATCTAACTAGTTATAAATGACATCAATGAGTAATGAGTAAATGTTGAATGCTAACTAATGAGTTTTTTTAAAGAGGGGAGTTTTGGGAAAAAGATCCCCACACTCATTCACCCCCCTCTAAGTGTGGTAGGTGTGTCCAACAATTGGTATCATAGGGGGCCTTCACTACAAGCCTTAACAAGCTTGAAGGAGATCCATAGACACACAAATGGATGATGAAGTTCCAATCCTTGATGAGGAAAACTATTCTACTTGGAGAATAGAAATGAGAGTGCATTTGAAAGAGATGGGAGTGGGTATTTGGAAGGCATCCATTGGTGGATCAGTTTCCTTGAAGAACAAGTCAAAGTTTGCAGATCAAAGGGAAGGAAAGAAGAATGATGCATTGGCTCTCAGCACCATTCTTAGTGGACTCTCAAGCCCTATCAAGGAGAGCATGAGACAATGCACTTCCACCAAGGATATATGTCTAAAGCTAGAGGAGACATATCAAAACAAGAGAGAAGATATTGAAGACCACTCCATCAAAGGTAAAGAATATCCAAAAAATCTTGAATGAATTATTTCTAAATGTGATCTTGAAAACATTTCAAGTGAAGAAAAAGAATCAAGTGATGATAGCACAAAGGAATATCTTGAAGACATTTCAAATAAAGGCAAAGAATCATGTGATGATGTTGGAATAAATGAAGATATTGAAGACATTTCAATTGAAGGTAAAGAATCCTCAAAAACACTTGATTGAAATATTTCAAAAGATGATGACGTTGAATTTTTCTCTACAAGTGAAGAAGAAAATGTAGAGATAGTTTGTGTAGAGTTTGATGTTAGTTATCCCATGGAAATAATAGAAGAAGATCTATTAGAACTTCAAAACAACATTGAAGATAGTTTATATGAATATAGAAATGACCATTATTATATAGACTATATCTATCTTTTGGATAACACTAAAAATTTTCTTAAGAAGAGTCAAAGGCACATCTTGAAGATAAGGGAAATGCTCAAGGAACAAGAAAACAGTAATAAGACTCAATTAGAAGAAAAGGAATAAGATATCACAAGACTAAGGAATGAAAAGGATGATAAGAAGGTAGATGATGAGAGTAGCAAATGTATTGAAATCATTGTCCATCTCAAGATCCAAATTGAAGAAGCCAAAAGGGTAGAGGAACTATTGAAGAAGAAAATAAATGAAAAGTAAGAGTCATGTCATAAGTTAGAATCCGAAGTTGTTGATCTTAGAAAGAAAGTAGAGAAGTCAAATAAATTCTTGAATAGCTCACAAATCTTGAGTGAGATCTTGGAAAGTCAAAGATCACCAAATGATAAATCGGGTCTTGGATACAAGAATGAAGCTACACATGTTGAAGCAAGCACCTCAAAGAAGCATGAGGTAAGTCCCTCAAAGGATGAATAAAATGTTGCAAATCAACCATCTACACAAGGAAAAGAAAATTTCAAAAGAACAAAGCAAGGAAGACATCAAGAAGCTATCTTTGGGACACCAAAGCAAAGGTATGAAAGTAATTGTCATGGGCATTGTTATTCATGTAATGGATATGGTCACAAAGATTTTGAATGTAGATATTATGAAAGGATATATAATGGAAGATCTTATAACACCATGAGGTGTTGGAGATGTGATCAAGTAGGACACATTGTTGTTCACTGTCACAACATGAGATGCTACAACTGTAGTGCAGTTGGCCACAAATCCTAGGATTGTTGGAACACAAGAAGAAATTCCATGTCAAGGACTTCCCATAGCATGGATAGAAGAGGGAATGAAGTAAGGAAGGGAGACATATTTGAAAATATGGATGCTCAGAGCTCAAGTTCTAAGAAGCAGGGACACCTTCAGAAGTGGGTAAAGAAGACTGAGCAACCAGAGAAGAATGGAAGCCTTAAGGGAAGCTATAGTAAGTCATCTACGGAAGTATACATGGGTGACAGTGGTATCAGTTGTGTACATATGCAGGCTGACCTTGAATAGGTTGCGTACATACACGAGTTGTTGTGCAGCAGGACGCGTATATGTGGTAAAGCCTTGGGAAAAAGGCAATGCACATGGATTGCAGCTTGATGTTATGGTATAACACTCTGTTGCAAGGTCTGACATTGTTTGTTGCAGGTTCTAACACTGTTTGTTGTAGGTTTTCATGATTTTATATTGGATTATGTAAGGTGATGATGTAAATTAAAATCTTTAGTGCATGGCACCAACCCATGGGTATGGATTAATGCATTTTCTATTGAAGAGAAATGTCGGTTATGGCAGTGAAGTTATGGCACCTTGGTCATGTGATATATATTGATGATGCTAGCTAGAGATGTCATTGATCTATTGAATAATACTACTAGCACATGTGTTATTGGATGCTTAGTATTTGTTGTAGTGAATGGAGGATTGACGTTGATCTATTGATGTACATGGTTGGTACATATTTGAGTTTCATTGATATATCTTGTGATATATTATTGGAAGCTTACTTGTTGGAAAACTTGATGCATGCATTTGGCATATGGATGGGCTACATATTGGGACATGAGGTTGGTAAGTTGATGAGGTGATCATGTTGTACAATCATTGATGATCTATAGTTGATGCATGATTGGTACATTTCTAGTACATTGGTAGAGGCACCTACTAGTAGTTTGATTGACACATATTTTATGGAGGATTTTGTTAATGTTTATGCCATTATTATAGTTCTTTGCATTTCATAAATATAAGATCATAATAAGCACAAGATCACTAAGAAATACACATCCACAATAGGCACAGCATTTATCCTGGGAAACCCTCTAGGGGAAGAAAACCCAGCAAAACTTCCTTATCATAAATAGCTTATCAAAAGTTCAAGAGATAACTCAACCAATACAGAAAATCCTCCTCCAAGAGATGCACCACCCTTCTTCTCCTCTCACCAACTTGAAATGTCACCTTGCCTCATAAGAGAATGAGCAAGTGAAGTGTGTGTTAGAAGTGAGGCGCTAGCCTCTTATTTATATCAATCTGGCACGTGTGAAGAGTCACCATTTGGCAGGGCCGACCTCTCACACTGGGTGGGTAAATCCACCAATAATTAAATTTGGCCCTTTCATTATAATTGTTGGGGCCGACTTCTTATTCTGCACTTTGTAATTGTCCGATGACCAATCCGCAAAAGGGGATTTGGTCCTTATACACTTACCGACTTGATTAATCCTCAATGGGGATTTAATCCAATAACAAAATAATAAGAATCCTCTTCGCAGTTACATTATTTCAACAGATTTGGCATACATGTATGAGGATTGTCATGTTTTGGTATTGGTGCATGGTTGATGTAATTGCTTGGTACAAGTGGTGATACATGTTTATACACTCATAGATGGCATATGCTTGATGATAGTACATCATTATTATTACTTGATTAGCACAACAATTGGTATTTGTTTGAGATACATGGTAATGACACTTGGGTCATAGTGGAGACATATCATGAGTGATATGACACTTGTTTGGAATATTGGTAGATGCACATTGTTTGTCATGTCGGTATATGCACATGTTTGGCACGGTTGGCATATTGGTAGATGCACATGGTTGGCATATTGGTAGATGCACATGGTTGGCATATTGGTAGATGCACATGTTGGCATATGGTTGATACATTCCATTGATGAGATCTTATAGCACATTGTATGGTATTGATGTACATGGTTGATGTACATGGGTGTTGTGAAATGATGGGCACACAATTGGTACATGATGTACTTGGGTGATGTTCTACTCATGATTTATTGTTGACATATCTTTTTGGTTGGTATGGCATGAGTTTGATGCATGAACAGGTTCAAGGATCATTATATGGTAGCATATTGTACATCTTACAGAGAAGATAGGGGGAGACATATGTTACACATCAAAATTTCTCATTACGATGATGGCCCAATGTCATCATTATCAATGTCGCAAGTTTCGCATTTTGTCCGCAAGTGTCGTAAGTGTCACAAAAATTATACTATAATCCTGCATATGTCGTGCCTATAAAGACATTACAAGGACACTTAAAACACCTCAAAAGACTGGTTTTGAAGAAGAGAAATGATCTGACAAAGAGTACAATTTTTTTGCCACTAAGAAACCCACTCAAATGTCATTTTTGGGAAGGAGCTCTCCCCCATGTACTGTCAAAGAGTGCTAGTTCTATGTACCCTCTATTGGGGGAGTGTTATAGTGCTCTGTGCCCTATTCAGAGGGAGCGTTGCCCTTTCTGAGTGAATTTTGTCTTGTTGAGGGAAATCAGGGAAAGATCCATTCAATCTATGAAGGTAGTTGGATTTGAATCTCAGGTCAATCCATGATCCTAGGGAGGATCCACAACTGAAGGGGAAGAATCCTCAACTTACCCCAAAGATCTCTCAAGTGGTTAGGCCTCTTTAAGCCTATATAAGGAGGCCTTCTCATGGTGAAAGGGGAGATTGGAGAAGAGAGAAAGCATCAAACTTATGATCTCATAAGTGAGATACCATTGAAGCATAATCAATGTGGGTTACTTGAGAAAGGGTTGGACAAAGAGAACTGGAAGAAGTTGTTGAACCTTCATCAAAGGATTGTAAGTACTCTTCATTTGTTCTCATTAATATACATATATGATTGGCCTGTTTCTTTCAAGTTTGTGTTTGTTCCACATGGACTTATCTCTAGTAGATAGATCTATTTTTGAGCTAATCTCAGTAGAATAGGAAGCTTGTTGTATCTTTGTTTGTTTTACAAGACTCATTGAGGAGCTTAGGATCGAAGCTTAGCCTAGACTGTACGAGGAAAAACACCATTAAAAAGGTACACTTTTCTTCTTCCTCTTCATATATTAGTTTAATTAGATCTAAAAGAATGTCAGTGTCCATGTTAAGAACTTTTCTATCTTGGACTTAGGAATTTAGAGTCCAAGAGAGAATCCACTTGTCCGCAGGGGGATTTCTCTATAACAGAAATTGCGGACTCCTTTGGGGAGGAGCTCTGATTTTTGTTTTCCTTTCCTAGATCTTGTCTTGACTTTTGGATCAGTCTTTGACCGACTCCATCCTGTCTTTTTTATTCTTAGATCTGATTGATTGGCTTTTTGATTTCATCACTTTCAGCTTGATTATCTGAATTTGCTTGACTTTTTTATTTTCTAAGCATTTTCTGAATTTTTAGAGGCCAGTGCTACCCTACCTTTGTTATTAGAGTGCTAGCACTCCCTATTTGTCTTACACATAGCGTTATAATGCTCTGGTGCCCCTTACACCAGAGCGCTACCCCTTTTCTGTTGAAAACCTTCCAGGGTTTCATTCTCTGAGTTCAAGTTTTTCTTTTGGCATTTGCTCAGGAGTCTTACTACCTCAGTATATCTTGATTTTGGCCTTCAATACTGTGTTTTTAAGAATTGATTATCTTTTTTCTTGGAATTTTGACATTATATTTCCTTATTTTGAAGCCACTCGTTGTCTTTGATGATTTTAGAGTCAACATTCTATTTTCCTCTCATTTATCTGATTGAGTGGAAGCTTTTGAGAGGAAATTCAGACGTCTGTGAACCATCTCATTTTGAGCTTTGAGTCAGTTTTCCAACATTTTCTCCTTTGTTTGATATTTTTAGTTCTTGTTTTGCAAATTTTGGTTATTTTTTGTAATCACAACAAGAGTGTGTTTTGTTTATGTGAAATTTGCTTCTGATTCTCTGAATCTCATTGATCCCACAACTTAGATTGACATTGGAAGTTTTTACATCAAATTGATCATCATTCACATATAAGCAAAAGGACATATTTTAGTGATTAGTTTGGTTATTAGAAAGAATTTCTTGAAAATTTTAGCATTACATTGCCTTTTATTGAGAAATAATTGCATGAGGATGTTGCATCTTAATGTTTGGTAGTGAAAAGAACAATTTTCTCCTTCCCTTAAATAGGCATTCATCGAAATGAAAATTTGTTTATCATATTTTATGCATTTTTTGGGAATTGAGTCGTAACACCATTAGTTTCACTCTCATACACCTGTGAGTAAAGAACGGCTACAAAATTAAAATGCTAATTAAAATCAATCTACAACTTTTTTGTTTTTAGAATCTTCCACCAACATTAGACTAGGATTAGCACTTTGGATTAGGCTATGAGTAAAACTCTCCAAAGTATTCAAAACAAACAATAACATCTTTTGATAGGGAGAGAAAATCCAATTGTTGTATAGGCTTTCTGGGATCCCCCTCTCACACAAGGGTTACGCACGAGGTCATGTTTGGGAGAGATACGGAGATTATCCCTCCATGGTTTCACTGATCATAGAAGTCAAATCATATATTGGGGGTCACTTGAAGGTATACCCACGATTATGTTGTTGGACAATTGAGAGGGGGGGTGAATCAGTTGTTATCGGGCTTAAACCATTATGCTCATTTTAAACTCTTTACAAAGCACTTCATGACGATCACAATAATGCAGGGAACTAAGCAATAGAACAATCAACATCATTCACACACATGAAATACACAAAGATAGATATTTTTCGAGGAAACCCATAAAGGATAAAAACCTCTTCTTCTTTATATGATAAGTAATTGTTACATTCTATACATTATCATCCTTATGAGCTCCAACTCATTGTAAGGCTACAACCTCTGTTTTGCAAGTTGTAACTTGCTGAGAGCACCAACTCTTTGTTTTCTCTAGCACCCACTAGAAGGAAGCAACAACTTCCTAAGTGTTCCGGCACCAACTGGATGGAAGCACCAACTTCTAGTCACACAAGAACTAACCTGTATAAAAAAGAAAAATAGTTCTCCCTTGCACCACCCTGCCACCTTGGTTTCTCTGGCTACAACGAGATGGAAGCTACAACTCCCTGTGTTCAAGCACTGACTTGAAACTCAGAGGAAAACAGTCCTCCCTAGCACCTCCCTACCCCCCCCGAGATATAAATGTTTGCTACAGAAACTTATAATAGTGATATAATGTTCATCAATGGGTTACCAATCTCATCATTAATCTGCTACACTGCCCTGCTTTGCATGCATCAGTGTCTTCCTGCTTGCATCCTCTTGATATTTTTTATCTTCTCCTCTATATCAGCATCCTAAAAAAAAATCCATGCGTTTCGCTACATATATACCCTTATGGTCCTGTACCCAGATCACTTCTCTCCGCATGCCCCAAAGGCTCTCCTAGAGCACTCCATCTCTTCTCTCATGTGTATGACACATCATGCCAACACTTGTCCTGATCATTACAGCAACTCTTCATCTTCCTTAGCAGTTTTACTCATGCATTCATCATCACTGTGCGTTATTCTAAGATTCCTTAGCCTCTCTGGTAGTCAAGACTCTTTATCTTCATTGTCGAACACTCTACAGCTACTCCAGTTGACAAGCTGAAACCATCAGTGGTCTCTAGCAATTACACTAGAGAGAGAACTTGTGTGAGCTCCTCCCTTCGCACCTTTTCCCTTTCTGAGAAAAACTTCATAGTGCACGCTAGCTATTTTGGCTAAGCCACTTCCTTTCATGTGACCATCGACCATGACCAAGGGCTTGTTCAAAAGGTATTTCTAGATTTCACATATCGTGAATTCTTGTTGTAGGGTATCTCAACTCTCCAAGTCACGATCTCTGAAATCTCGAAAAGGAGCTTAGCTAGATTGGCTCCTTCCCTTCTCGTGACCACCATCTGTGACCAAGCGCTTATCCATAAAGATCTTTCACGATTTGAAACTCATGAATATGGATATGAGGCATCTCAACTCTCCAATTCGTGATCTTCGAAACTCCAAAATGGAGCCAGATCAACGGTTCACGCTTTCTCTTGATCAAACAACTCAGATTGAATCATCGTTTCGTGTTTTGAGATTTCGACAATATTGTGGTGAGACTTCACAACTCTCCATATCGTGATCTCTGAAATGGAGCTTATATGTTAGCACTTTCCTCCAACTCTCAACAATGTGACCACAATCTATGACCACTCTCTAATCATTTGAGTGCTTTGCTCTTCAGTCAACGGTCCACGATTCGTGGTGATCGAACAACTATCCTTCGTCCCAGAACTTCAGTTTTCGAGACTTTGGGGAGAGTTGATGATAAAAATCCCGAAACTAAATTCCCAGAATGATGTCACTCGATGACATGTCATGCTTGAGTGGTTTCCACATGTCACTCATATTCATGATTTTTACGTTCCTGAAATGTCGAATCAACTTGACACTTGTCGATGTCTGGTCATGCCACATGTCATTGCCGACGTAGGCTGCCACCTATCCTTTTTGACGTGGTATGTCATGATCTACCTCCTGGATCTGACAGCCCATATTAGATCTTGATCCAATGGCTCAGATCATATCGCGATTTCATGTTTTGCGAGTTGGAACGTTAGAGTACCTCGTGCCTTTGACCTTTCAGTTAGCAAAATGCCAATATCTTGCCACGTGTCCCTCTTGGCTCAACGGTCAAGATCTTATCGTGATTTCACCACTTAAAGATCCTTCTTCATGCTTGATCAACGATCCACAATATCCCTTTGATCAATGACTCGGATTAATTCAGGATTTCGCATATCGCAAGTTTTAGAGGTTAGGGCACTCCTTCCTTTGACCTCTTAGTCAACGAAATGATGATCTGTAACCACGTGTCCTTCCCGAAGATGAAAGGTCCTCCTACTTTCGATATTTTGTAAGCCTGCTTCTCCTTGCACTATAAAGAACATGCAGGTTCTCCTGTATCCAATGACAGTTGGACCCTGTGCTTGGATCTAATGCCTGAGATTTGTTCTCGTCTACTGTGTGCTACTCCTCTTTGAATTCAGATCTGATGGTCGTCAGGGATTCTGAATGAGATCCAATGTTCATTGTTGATATTCACAATTTATCTTGCCATTTCCATGCCATCATCGCTTTGTTGATCATTTTGATCATTTCCATCAATGACAAACACACATACTCTGCCTCTGTCTGAAACCATGCCAACAATCTCCCCCTTTGGCATTGATGGAAACCTTGAATGGTTCCTCTATTATTCTTAGACCTCGATCTCCATCCTTAGCATCCAGTCATGTTGTTCTTCTCCCCCTTTGACATCAATGTCAAAGAAAACATGCTCCCCTTGAGCTGTTGCATTCGTTGGAGGTATCAAATATTCAACCAACACATACTCCCCCTAATAGGATGGAATCTCTTAATTGTGAGATAGGATGAAACCCAGCTTATGACGGAGATATTCAAATGGTGTCTTGGCTAGGGGTTTAGTAAATATGTCTGCAATTTGTTCTGTGGTTGGAATGTAATGGACCTGAACAATCTGATTAGTGACCTTCTCTCTCAGAAAATGGTATTTTATGGGAATGTGCTTGGTTTTGGAGTGGAATACAAGATTCTTTGACACACTTATGGCACTAGTGTTATCATAATGAATCGAGATCAATGCAGTATATTTTACCTCCAAGTCTGCAAGTTTCTGGATCATCCATAATACCTGAGTGCAACAAGTAGTAGCAGCAATGTATGTTGGACAACTTAGAGGGGGGGGGGTGAATCAGTTGTTACTGTGCCTAAACAATTATGCTTATTTTAAACTCTTTACAGAGAACTCAATGACAATCACAATAATGCAGAGAGGTAATCAATAGAACATTCAACATCAGTCACACATATGAAATATACAGAGACAGATATTTCCTGAGGAAACCCGTAAAGGGTAAAAACCTCTTCTTCTTGATATGATAAGTAATCTTTACATTCTATGTATTATCATACATATGAGCTCCAACTCATTGTGAGGCTACAACCTCTGTTTTGCAAGCTGCAACTTGTTGAGAGAACGAACTCTCTATTTTCTCTAGCACCTACTAGAAGGAAGCACCAACTTCCTGGCTTCTCTAGAACCCACTAGAAGGAAGCACCAACTACCTGGTTTCTCTAGCACCCACTAGAAGGAAGCAACAACTCCCTAAGTGTTCTAGTACCAACTGGATGGAAGCACCAACTTCCAGTCACACAAGCACCAACCTGCAAAACAAAGAACAAAAATTCTCCCTTGCACCACTCTGCCACCCTGGTTTCTCTGGCTACAACCAGATGGAAGCTACAACTCCCTATATTCAAGCACCCACTTGAACCTCTGAGGAAAACAGTCCTCCCTAGCACCTCCCAACCACCTTGAAATAAAGTTTTCTATATATAAATTTATCACAGTGATACAATATTTATCAATGTCTTACCGGTCTCATCACTGTTCTTCTACACTACTCTGCTCTACCTGCATCAGTGTCTTCCTGCACACCTTCCTTACACTTTATGTTCTTTTTCCTTTTATGCTATGTGCTCCATGTCCCTTCTATGCAACATTCTTCTTCTGTGCATTTCAGCTTCTGCACTCTGCCTCCTTCTACACACCTGAATCACTCTCAACCGCACACAATCTCTTATTTGTTCAACGTTTTTATTTTCTCTATGCATCTTCTACATCCTCTATTCACAATGCTTCTGTATGCTCTCCCCATGTTAAGTCCTCTACCTGATCATCATTGCAACTCTTCAGCTTCACTGGCGGTTAAATCCATGCGTCCATCATCACTGGGTGTTATGCTGAGATTCCTTAGCCTCTCCAGCAGTCGAGACTCTTCATCTTCTCTGTCACAGTCGAGCTCATTCCCTCTGTTTCATTTCCAGGCTCCAACGGTCTTACATTTTTCAATAGCCTCTATGAACAGTCTTCATGCCACTGGAAGATGCCTCGAGTCTCTTCATTTTCTCTGGAGATCACCCTGAAGTCTCTTCGAATCCTCTGACAGAAACCATCAGTCATTTCTAGCAGTTACACTGTGAACCTATTGAGCCTTGTGCCTTTGGCACCTTTCACCTTTCCTTTCACATGTGACCTCAGGCGGTGACCACACGCCTGTTCAGAAGGTGCTTTTGTGACTCGTGTTTCATGTATCTGGGGATGAGGTATCTCAACTCTCCAAGTCGCAATCTCTGAAATGGAGCTTCGTTGCACTAGCTCCTTCCTCCATCTTTCGTAGATGTGACCACTGGCTATGACCACAACCTTATTCAAAACTGCATTTCACAATTTCGCGTTTCGCAAATTTGTTGTGAGTCACTCTGACTCTTCGAACTCCTAATCACGAAATGGAGCCTTGCAACTTACAAGATCCTTCCTTCACATGCCCATAGTTGTGACCAAGCATTTATCCATAAAGTGCTTTCACGATTTCTCATTTCGGCATTCCTACATTTCGTCTTTCATTTGGAGAAGTATCTCAACACTCCAAGTCACAAGCCCTAAAATGATCAGTGTTTCTCATTTCACAACTTTGGGACTCCTATGATGAAGAGTCTCGACTCTTGACTCCTCCGACTCCCAGTATCCAAAACTCTAAAATGGAGTCAAATCAACAGTCCACAATCTTGATGATTCGATGGTCCAGATATTTTCATGATTTCTCATATCGCAAGTTCCTGTCGTGAGTTGCTTCCTTGACTCCTCCAACTCCCGGTATCCGAAACTCCAAAATGGAGTTAGATCAACGGTCCACAATCTTGATGATTTGACGGTCTAGATCTTTCTTTGATCAACGACTCAGATTAAGTCATGGTTTCACATTTCACGATTTTGGTATTCTTGTCATGAGTGTTCATGACACCTCCAACTCTTGGTATCTAAAACTCTGAAATGGATTCATATCAACGTATTTCGGCATCTCTCATTTCATTGTTTTGTCATTCTTGTCATGAGTGTCCTTGACACCTCCAGCTCCTGGTATCCGAAACTCCGAAATGGAGTCAGATCAACATATTTCAACGTTTCACATTTCAGCATTTCAGCATTCTTGTCATGAGTGTCCTTGACACCTCCAACTCCCAGTATCCAAAACCCGGAAATGTCATGGTTTCGCATTTCACAATTTCATCATTCTTGTCATGAGTTGCTTCCTTGACTCTTGGAGTTTTCACTTCTGATCTTTCCATGCAATCATCGTTGTGTTGTTGGTCTTGATCTTTGCCATCAATGAAAAACACGTATACTCTGCCTCTGTCTGAAAAAAATTCCAACAATCTCCCCCTTTGGCATTGATGGAAACCCCTTGAAGAACATCCAACTATACCATTGTAGCATCCTTGAAATTACCACACTTTCTCCCCCTTTGAAGTCAATGTTAAAGAAGAAACACTCTCCCCCTGAGCTGTTGCAGTACATACTCCCCCTGTCAACTATGAGCAGCTTAGAAATACAACAAATATTCAATAATTACTCCCCCTAACCAAGTGACCAGTTTAAACGAAAGAAGTTATAACCCCAACTTTTGACAAAGATATCCAAAAGGGGTCACTGGTAACGGTTTAGTAAAGATATCAGCAATCTATTCTGTGGAAGGAATATAAATCAGCTGAACAATTCTGTTTGTAACTTGTTCTCTGAGAAAATGGTATTTTATTGGAATATGCTTAGTCTTGGAATGAAGAACATGATTCTTGGATACACTAATGTCACTGGTGTTATCACAGTGAATTGTAATCGGATCAGTATAGTTTACCTTCAAATCTGCAAGAGTTTGGATCATCCACAAAATCTGAGTGCAACAAGTAGTAGTAGAAATGTACTCTACTTCTGTAGTTGATAAGGAAATAGATCCTTGCTTTTTACTAATCCATGCTACTAATGAGTCACCCAGAAAGAATTCTCCTCCACTGGTGCTTTTTCTCTCATCAACACAGTTTTGCCAATCTGCATCTGAATAAGTAGTTAACTAAAAATTCTGATTTCTGGGATACCACAAACCATAAGTCATTGTTCCCTTCAAGTATTTGAATATCCTTGTGACAGCTACCAAGTGACTTTGTGTAGGAGAAGACTGATAATGACCTACCATTCCAACAGCTTGCATTATACCAGGACGAGATGTTGTGATGTACATAATACTGCCCATCATTGATCAGTATGTCCTTTGATCAACATTAGGTGACATATCATCTTTACTGATCTTGCAACCAATCACCATAGGTGTACTAACAAGAGATGAATCCTCCATTTGAAATGTCTTCAACATCTCTTTCAAATATTTTTCTTGAGAGACAAATATTCATGCATAACTTTGATTTACTTGTAAACCAAGAAAATATGACAGTTCTCCTATCATGGACATATCAAACTCTGTTTGCATAGAGTTAGCAAACCACTGGACAGATGATTCATTAGTACAACCAAAAATAATATCATCTACATAAACCAAAACAACTGGTAGATTATCACCTTCAAACTTAATGTAGAGATTGTTGTCAACAGTACCTTTCTTGAACCCTTTGTCTTGTAAAAATTTGTCCAGTCTATAATACCAAGCTCGTGGTGCTTATTTCAGTCCATATAAGGCTTTCTTCAACTTGCAAACATAATTAGGATTATCTCTCAATGAGAATCCTTCATATTGCTCCATATATACTTCTTCCTCTAGATCTCCATTAAGAAAATTTGACTTAACATCCATCTGATACACTTTAAAGTTCTTATGGCATGAATATGCAACGAACATTCTGATGGCTTCCAATATTTCCATTAGTGCAAAAGTTTCATCAAATTCCTGACCTTCAACTTGTGCATAACCTTTACAGACCAATCTGGCTTTATTTCTAACAACTTGTCCTTTTTCATTCATTTTATTTTTGAAAACCGATTTGGAACCTATTACATTCTTATCTTCAGGTCTAGGAACAAGCTCCCAAGTATTGTTCTTCTCAATCTGATCAAGCTCTTCATTCATAGCTCTAATCCAATCATCATGTTGGCTGGCTTCATAAAAAAATTTAGGTTCAATCATAGAAAAAAAAGCAACATGAGATTGTTCTGAGTCTTTAATCAATTTCCTTCTTGTCTGAACTCCTTTATTTATATCCCCAATTATCTGATTTTTGGGATGATTCTTTCTAACAAATCTAAGAGGTGAGTTTGTTTCCTTCTGCTGATTTATGTTAGCCTGAGTATTTGTATCTACATCTGATTCATATTCTTCTCTTTCTGATCCTTGGACCTGTTCATCTTCATCTTCAACTATATATTTTGTACTTGGTTCAGCACTACTTACATTTCTGATCGAGATTTCTTCATCAACTTTTATGTCTATATAATCAACTAGTTTATGCAGCTTCTTATTGTAACATCGATACCCTTTATTGTTTGTATCATAACCCAAGAAGATACCTTCATCAGCCCTGTCATCATATTTGCCAATATTTTCATCATTGTTCTTGATATAACATTTACTCCCAAAGACTTTAAAATGCTTGATTGAAGCAGGTCTTCCAAACCATAGTTCA
>ML795588.1:82388-96759 GCA_009831015.1 Picea engelmannii | reverse complement strand
AGGTGAATCAGTTGGTACCGTGCTGAAACAATTATGCTTATTTTAAACTCTTTACAGAGCACTCAATGACAATCACAATAATGCAGAGAGTTAAGCAATAGAACATTCGACATCAATCACACATATGAAATATACAGAGACAGATATTTCCTGAGGAAACCCATAAAGGGTAAAAACCTCTTCTTCTTGATATGATAAGTAATATTTACATTATGTACATTATCATACATATGAGATCCAACTCATTGTGAGGCTACAACCTCTGTTTTGCAATTTGCAACTTGCTGAGAGAACCAAATCTTTGTTTTCTCTAGCACCTACTAGAAGGAAGCACCAACTTCTTGGTTTCTCTAGCACCCACTAGAAGGAAGCACAAACTCCCTGGTTTCTCTAGCACCCACTAGAAGGAAGCACCAACTCCCTAGTTTCTCTATCACCCACTAGAAGGAAGCAACAACTTGCTAAGTTTTCCAACACCAACTTCCAGTCACACAGGCACCAACCTGTAAAACAGAGAACACCAGTTCTCCCTTGCACCACCCTGCCACCCTGGTTTCTCTGGATGCAACTAGATGGAAGCTACAACTCCCTGTGTTCAAGCACCCACTTGAACCTTTGAGGATAACAGTCCTCCCTAGCACCTCCCAACCACCCTGAAATAAAGTTTTCTATACATAAATTTATCACACTGATACAATATTTATCAATGGCTTACCTGTCTCATCCCTGTTCTGCTACACTGCTCTGCTCTACCTACATCAGTTTCTTCCTGCACACCTTACTTACACTCTATGTTCCTCTGCATTGTATGATCTTTGCGCCATGACCCTTCTATGCACCATTCCTCTTTTGTGCATTTCAGCTACTGCACTCTGCCTCCTTCTACACACCTGAATCACTCTCAACCACACACAATCTCTTCTTTGTTCAGCATTTTTATTCTCTCTGTGCATCTTTTTCATCCTCTATTCACAATGATTCTACATTCTCTCCCCATGTCAAGTGCTCTGCCTGATCATCATTGAAACTCTTCATCTTCTCTAGTGGTTAAACCCATGCGTCCATCATCACTGGGTGTTATGTAGATATTCCTTAGCCTCTGCAGCAGTCGAGACTCTTTGTCTTCTCTGTCACAGTTGAGCTCATTCCCTCTATTGCAGTTCTAGTCTCCAATGGTCTTACATCTGTTAATAGCCTCTATGAACAGTCTTCATACCATTGGAAGATGCCTCGAGACTCTTCATCTTCTATGGTGATCACCCTGAAGTCTCTTCGAGTCCTCTGACAGAAACCATTAGTTGTTTCTAGCAGTTACACTGTGAACCTATTGAGCCTTGTGCCTTTGGCACCTTTCACCTTTCCTTTCACATGTGGCCTCAGGCGGTGACCACACACATGTTCAGACAGTGCTTTTGTGACATGCGTTTTGTGGATCTAGGGATGAGGTATCTCAACTCTCCAAGTCGTGATCTCTGAAATGGAGCTTGGTTGCACTAGCTCCTTCCTCCATCTTCCACAGATGTGACCACTGGCTATGACCATAGCCTTATTCGAAACTTCATTTCACAATTTCCTGTTTCATGAATTTGTTGCGAGTCACTCTGACTCTTCCAACTCCCAACCACAAAATGGAGCCTTGCAACTTGCAAGCTCCTTCCTTCACATGCCCATAGTTGAGACCAAGCATTTATCCATAAAGTGCTTTCGTGATTTTTCATTTCGACATTCCCGTGGAGAAGTATCTCGACACTCCAAGTCACAAACCCTGAAATGATCGGCATTTTTCATTTCACAGCTTCGGGAATCCTCTGATGAAGAGTCTCGACTCTTGACTCCTCCAACTCCCAGTATCTGAAACTTCGAAATGGAGTCAGATCAACGGTCCACAATCTTGAAGATTCGACGGTCCAGATCTTTTCGTGATTTTGCATATCGTGAGTTCCTGCTGTGAGTTGCTTCCTTGACTCCTCCAACTCCCGGTATCCGAAACTCCAAAATGGAGAATGTATTTCTCCGATGAAGTCTAATCCCCATTGCTGGAAAGGGGCTTCAACGGATATTGGTTTCATGGGTAGAGGAAGAAGTTTCCTTTTGCCTTCGAATAGCTGACATTTATGACATGAAGTCACTTTATGATGCACATCAGCGAATAGAGTTGGCCAATAGAATCTAGCTCTGAGGATTTTGTTGGTTGTGGTCTTCCAACTCATATGACCACCACAGTCTCTTGCATGAAAATCCTACAGTACTTTTTTATCTTCATCCTTCAATAGACAATTTAACAAAATGCCTCCAGGATCTTTCCAATACAGTTTGCCTTCTAGAATGCAAAATTTTAATGCTTTCAATTTCAAAAACCTAGATTTAGTTTTGGTCAGACCAGGGGGAGCTTGCAAATTATGCAAAAAAAATATCAGGTCTGCGTACCATGGAGAGTTCAGAAATACCTCTTTCATGCTTGGAGTCGCCTACTCACCCTGTTCATCTACTGTAGCTAAGAAATTAATGTCAAGAGAATGGAAATTTGATTCAGACATTAACTTTGCTAGACCTTGACCTTTAATCAGTTTAGTAGGCTTAATTTCTATGTCATACTCTAGAATGATAGAAATCAATTTTCCTCTCCAGCCATCCGGATTTTCCTAGGTTAAAATGTCTTTTACTACCACGTTCGGAACATATGCAATGGTGTGGGAATGGAGAATATATACTCTAAAATATTTTATGGCTTTCACCAAGGCGAAAGCTTGTTTCGACATTATTTTATAATTCAAAGCAGCATCTCTTAAAGCTTTACTGAAAAAGGCTATGGGTTATCCATACCCTTCGTTGTTTTTCTATAGTATTACTGCTACAATGGTATGTTCAGAGGTGAAAGAAAAAAGATAAAAATCTTTGGTGAAGTCAAGACTGATCAAGACTGGAGCCTGCGTGAGTGCATGCTTGAATTGTTCAAAAGACTGCTTGGAATTTGTGTCCCATTTTACTTTTGTGTCCTTTTTTAACATGTTTGTGATGTTCCTGAGAAGCTTAGTCAGGTTGGGGATGAATCTTCGCAGAAAGTTTATTTTTCCAATAAAAGATTGTAACTCTTTGATATTTCTTGGGTGTTCTAACTTCTGAATGGCCTCGATTCTGGTGGAGTCTATCTTAATTACGTCCTTGGAGATTATGTGCCCTAGTAGTTTACCTTCGTCTAATCCAAAAAGGCTCTTCTTAGGATTCAAAAAAATTCCAAATTTCCTGCATTTCTCGAAAACTCGTCTGAGATGTCGTAAGTTCTTATCATCAGATTGGGAAAACACGGTTACGTCATCCGGATAGATGACAATAAATTTGCCAAGTTCTTCCACAAAAGCGATGTCCATCGCTCTCTGGAAAGTGGCCCCAGTATTCATCAACCTGAAAGGCATTTTCACATACATGAAAGTATCCCATGGTGTTGTGAAAGTTGTTTTCTCTTGGTCATCTAGGTGAACGGGGACCTGATTATAAACCAAGAAACCATCCAGTAAAGAGATTCAGCTAGATCTAACTACCTTTTGTAATATGTGGTCCATTTTTGGTAATGGGTAATTGTCCTTCAGAGAGACCTTATTCAGATTTTGGAAATCGATGCAAAGCCTGATTTCTCCGAATTTCTTTCGAGTTGGGACCAAATTTGAAACCCATTTGGAAAATCGTAATGGAACTATTATTTTGGCATCATACATTTTTTTTATTTCTTTTTCTATCAGGGGAAGTAGCTTGGGATTGATTCTCCTAAGTTTTTGATCTTCTTTTATTGGAATCCTATGTTGTATGATGTTGGTGTCATAAGCTTTCAAGTCCTCATAACCCCAGGAAAATATGTTTGAATATTCCTTGAAAATCTCAATGTATTTGAGTTTCTTCTCAAGGGGTAATGATTTGGAAAGTTTCACCATCTTGGGTTTCTCTTCTGTCCCTATATTACAATCTTCTACTTCTTGACCACTGGCTTCAATTTTCGGTTTTTTAGCTACATCATTAAAATCAAATAGGTCTTCTAAAGGAACTAAAACCCTAGGTAAAACATTACTTTTTAAATGCAAAACATCAGCTTCTATCTCATCCTCACCTAACTCTCCTGAATC
Organism: Picea engelmannii; assembly: GCA_009831015.1. Taxonomy (NCBI): domain Eukaryota; kingdom Viridiplantae; phylum Streptophyta; class Pinopsida; order Pinales; family Pinaceae; genus Picea; species Picea engelmannii. The sequence continues at coordinate 92,644 of ML795588.1, read as the reverse complement.
TATATTATTTACACTATCATTTCCAAAATTAGGTCTTTTTACATTTTCATCTTCATTTTCTAAGTCTATGTTTGTACACTCAAAATCATTTTTACATTGTAGAAAATCTTCAATTTGATAATCATTACCAAATACCTGCTAGTACATGATGTTAACTGGAACAGTTGGTCTGCACTTCACCTCCACCGTGTATGGGCGAGTGGAATGAAAAGGTATCTTGCATGTGGCCGCTGACGTAGCTAACCCATCTGCTAAAATATTTTGTCCCCTATGCATCACCTGCAAATCAACTTCAGTGAAACATTTAAGGGCATCCAGAACAACATTCTTATAAGCTCTAAGACGGGGATTTTTTGCTCCATACTCACCTTTAATTTGCTTGATTATTAACTCAGAATCACCTCTTACCATAATTTGTTTGGCACCAACTTTCTTTAGAAGTTTTAGACTGAGCATCAAGGCTTCATACTCGGCAATATTGTTAGTGCATTGAAAATTTAATTTGTTAGAATGGTTATCTGAATACCTGGATCTCTGATTGTGCAACCAAAATCCTACTCCAGCTCCTTTGCTTACATCCCCATCAAAGTCCATGCTCCAGAAATCCACTGGCAATTCTTCAGTTATCACATTTTTCTTGCTTTCTACCTCAATGATTTCTTGGCCTTCGTTCGGACAAGATGTATCTTCTTCCAGCTGAGTGATTTGTTCTCCCGTATCACCATTGTTATATAGGATAAAGGAATCCAGGTCAAAATGTGCAGAGTACAGAGGATAATTATGTGGCTTTTCTTGGCTGCTAACCATGTATTTCATTAGCATTTCTCTGTATAGTCTTCTCTGTTGCCCAAAAATTGGGATAGTGGAATACGACATATCCAACTGCAAAGTACCTTTCAACTTGGCTCCGCAAGACCAGGACAGAAACATACCATATTTTGGGGGAATTTCTACAACCACAACATCCATGACCATGCTTTTTGCGGGAATCTGAACCAGGGTGATACACAAATCCTTGACCAAACCAATACATCTGACTTTACTAGATTCAAAAGAGTGTAATTCCTTGTAAGGTCTGGTAACCTCAAGTCCTAGTTTTTCCATCACTACTTTAGGCATCAGATTATGGGAAGCACCCGAATCTAACATAGCATTATGCATAATCAAGTCGTGTATATTAAGGCTGATGTAAAAAGGAGTGACAGCACCATTGTCGGTCTGACCATCCACTTCAGGTTCGAACAGGAATTCAGGTTGATCATCGGTAAGGTTTACAATATCTGAATGATTCATCGATCCAATAGTTAAGGCCTTCGTGCCTATATCAGGTTCAATGGTCAATGCTTTAATCACCTATGAACGGTAAGCATCTTTTCTCATCAACTTGGAAAGGGGAATGGGAATTTTTACTTTGGCTAATTCCCCTTCGAGGCTGAAGGGTGTAGGTGCTCTGCTTTGGCTCAGCAATTCTGTTTTGTCCACCAAAATCTTCTCGCCATAAGTATTTGGTGGGTTAGTTGATGAAACCTCACTCTGCGATGATCTTTTTAGAATAGTAAGGTTTCTTTTTGCTGGAAATTCAGCATTACCTTCATCAGGGCTCTTTTCGATAGAAGGCTCAGGGGCTCTTTTGGTTTCAATTATCTTCTTCGTTTCAGTCACCTTTTTTGGAGAACTTTCGTCTGTCTTTTTACTTCGTAGATTGTACTATCGGTGTACCTCAAAAATAACATTTTCAAATGCCTGATGTTTGGCGTCTTCAGCTTCTTCACTTACCTTTGTTTGAGAGAGAAGAAAAATTTCTTGCTCTTCCTAGGTAAGGAAACTAGCTTCGTTATCGTGAATGCCCATGAGGTTTATGTGAGTATCCTCCAGTTCTTCAATTACTTATTCTCCTTCATAAAAATAATTTTCCTGTAGGGGAGGTCTGATCTGTTGATCTGGACCCCTCTATTCCCTTTGATCCCTAGGATCTCTTTGCTTGATTTGAGAAGGGTTTCTTCTAAAGTTAGGATTCTGAATTTGAGGAGCTGGTGGGTTTTCTCTAGGAGGGTTTCTTTCAGATACAGTAAGTCTCTCCAACATTCTTTCCATTTCTCTAGCTAAGGAATCCAATTTGGAATTAGAAGTTGATGTGGAAGGTTCCTCTTTGATTGTGACTCTTCTCTCTATCCTCTATCGTGCCCTTTTAGCCAACAGGTTAGCCTCCATGCTTATTGCGCTTTTTTGCATGTCTTCCAAGGTGGTGGATTTTCTTTCCCTTAATTGATATGACATAGCAGCGTCAAAACTGTCATGGAATTTTATCAATGATAAACCTTGTGGAGGCTTAATATTGGCTGGGATGGCATTGTACAGATTATTGAAGCGAATACAATAATTTTGAACGATCTCTCCTTGATTTCTTCTGATGTTTTTCTATTCTGATAAGATTTGGAGAGGATTTTTCTTTACCTCCCATCTGTCTAGAAAACTTCTTTGAAATGTTGTAAGGTCAAGCACTGAGGCATCACGTAAACCTTTATACCATTTCTTAACGTCACCCGTCAAACTCTACACAAACAATCTCATTTGAACGTCAGCCTCATCTACTTCCTGTAGACCAAAATAATCATTCATATAATCAACGTGTTGTTGTGAACTCAAGGGTCCTATTCCATCGAATTGTGGAAGTCTCATTTGATAATTCTGGGGCATAGCATGGAGAGGTGCAGCCAACACCAATGGAGCATATCTGGCTGCCATGATAGGTGGAGGGGGCGGGACAGCAACCTGGATGATAGGTCGGGTGGTGAGAGAAGACGAGGATGAGGAGGGGTTAGCTGGCACAGAGTGAGTGATTTGAGGTTTAGTAGTGGGAGATAGAACTTCAGGGGTCCAAGGTTACAAGACGGTTGGGTCTAGGACTGTTTCAGCCATAAAACTATCAGATTTCGTTCTAAACAGGCTTTATTCAAAAAGGATTTCAAAGTCAAGATCCTGAAGGGAAACAAGATCCTATGGAAGAGAAGGGGACCTATGAAGGGGACTATGACTTACTGAACCTTCTGCACTGGTCTTTTTCCTAAGCAACTGCTCTGGATTATTAGTTTCTATTGCAAGTTCTGGGTCTGGGTGGGATTGAGTATAAACTCTTTTGGGAGCCATATTTCTTTTTTATTTTTATATATATTTTTTGTTTTATGAGTCTGAAAATTAATATTTACAAGCTTTAACAACCTCTAAACATTATTGCTTTTTTCAAATTTATGATTTTTTTAGAAACATAGCTTTCTTTTAAGAAAAGAAAATGTGGGGTTGAAAAATTCGTCCCCAGTATGGTCGCCACTATGTTAACGCTATGTAAATTTCCTAGAGGTTGTCAGAAAAGAAGAAATCTATGGGAGGTAACTTTATCCAACCACTTTGAAGCTGGGATCTAGCCCTTCCATCTTCAGAGAGGGATCTCTCTGTATGATTTAGATATGTTTCAAATCTAAAATATTAGGCTAGGTAAATAAAATATGTTTGTTTTGTTTGTTGTCATTTTCATTGGGTTGGCTGAGAGAGCTTTACACATCCATTGGGCTATGGGATCTGTATTATGAAATAAAATATAAACCAGAAAATGAAGAAACCTTTCACAGGGCGAGATAATGTAATCGTTGGATTCTTTTAGCAGCAAAAATGAGGAATAGCAGAAAAGGCGAGAAAGTCAATTTCAACAAAGAAGCAGTTAAGAATTTATTTATTGTAATATCAAAAGATGTAACACTAAAATATTTTAAAGTCAGAAATAGGGTATACGAAGATAAATCCTGCAACATTCGTTACTTTCAAAGATTATATTTAGAAAACAATGTGATAACTAAGCGATAATAACATTTAACTTAGAAAGAAAAACATCACCAATGAGTACACGCAAGAATCCTGTGGAAATGCCTCTTTGTATTAATGGAAGATCTCTTGAAAAAATGTTACAGTCTGGTAGCTCGTAGGGCGTAAAGATCAACCCTCAATACTTCGAAAAGTGAAGTATTTATAACCCAAATTACAAATGATCCTGTCATTAAAGATCAGGACATGGTAAATCTATTTTTATCTTAACTGACTTAACAAACTACAAAAATCTAGGAAATTGTTTGATGATGTGTCGAAGTTTCATGCTATTTTCTGGGAGAACCATTGATGAGGCCTCTCCACGACCTCATCTAAATGGATAGCTGACTGGGATGGGACAGCTCATCGACTACTCGATCAGATTGCAAAGCTCTTCCCATTGAAGATGACTAGGAACGCTGACTTTGAGTAACATTCGGTAGATTTCATCCATCTCTGTGTACTTGGAAAAAGTTGGCTTGATGATAAAGATGTACCAGATCTCATGTTGTATAATGGTGTTCAACTGTAGAGCATCTAGGAATGCTTTGCCAGTGATACTGCCTTGTATTCCTGAAAATGTTGAACTATCCTTATCCACATCGTCTAGTCTCTTTTTGTAATCGGGGAGCGTCATCAATTTGTCATTTATCACCTTCAAACCAGGAAGACCCTTCTTCTGTAGAGCCTATTGAAAAACCTTTGCACCCCTAGGTCCATAGCCTGAACTTTTTCTTCTAGTTGTAGCATCAGTCCTCTCTTGGTCAAGACTCTCTTGACCTCAAGGATGGTCTTCATTCTATCCTCAGTTCTCAGATCTTCCAACTCCTCTCTGGTTTTAGAATTCAGGAATTTGATGATTTCATTAGCCTCTATGGGCATCTCTCCCAGTTATAATCTAATCTTCTCGACGACTTGTTTACTTCTTTGTACCAATTCATTTTGCTCAAACATAATCTATATCATTGGCCATATTTCATTCATAGACTTGGTGATGTCTGTCCAGACACTTTCTTTGACTTTGGCCAGTGTTTTGATGCCACTGTTTTCTTTCAAAGCTGTTGTAACTCTTGTTTGAGCTGGTCTGATACTTGTTTTTCCTTGGAGTACCTGGTTTGGTTAGAATATTTGAGTTCCTAGAGGTTCTCAATCTCCTTTTTGAGCATTCTAATCTTTGTTTCTTACAGATTCATCTCTTCCATATACTTATCCAGTTCAACAGTATTTTCCAGAGACGTCAGTGGGTTTGCCGATGGAATTTTTGCTAGTGAAGTTTTGCTCACTCCTGAGAGTGGAACTGCACTCAATGGAATGACTTCCATGGGTTTTGACTGTTCTTTCTCTTTCAATAGCTTCTCCATTTTAGCTTCCATTTCCTTCAATTGTGCATTCTGCTCCATGATCAACTTAAGCATCTCATCTTTTTCTCCTTCTATCTCCACTATTTCCTTTGCCTGTGAGTCTACTTTTGGTGGCAACTTCAATTGTTTCCTCAAATATGCTATGTCAGCATTTTTCTTCTTGATCATCTCCTCAACTGCTTTCACATTTGAGGGATCATACCCGATCTTGAGGACCAGTTCCTCCAACGTCTTAATCATGTTATCCTTGGAAAAGGATGATATTTTCTCCAACTTCAACTGCGTATGGACGTTATTCAGAGACACTTGTAACCTAGAGGCAGCAGTGGAAGCATGTGCCAATGTGGAGAAAACCATTTCTCCAGTTTTCCTGTGCAGTTCCATTTGATCAGCTGGATGCACGTCCTTAATCTAGAATTCAAAAGTTTCCCTCTTGTAATCAGTGATTACCTTTGGGTCTAGCACCTGTGCTTAGAGAAATGCCATGTGCATTCTGCCCTTCTCAATGTCAAATGTCAATAGCAGTCTGTGTTGTGCAGTCGACGTCTTCTTCCAAAACTAGGCGTATGTGCTTCTAGTCAGAGTCTGATTCTTTTTCTTGATCAAATTGTATTTCTCAAAGATACTCAGCTTCGGTCATGTCTTGTCTGGCTGGTTGACTGGTGGATTATCTGTAGGATTCTTTGGCAATACTGAGGTTATGATCTGCTTGTTTCTCGTACTGAGGAGCAACCGATAAACCTTCGCCATTGTAGTGGATGGAATTTCCTTTTCTCCAGCTGGGTCAGGAGCCTGAGTGGTTTTCGGCCTCTTTGTGTGCAATTGGAACTCCTCAGATGATACTTCAGTGATAGAAGGTGAAGTGTCCTTCCTGGGCCTTTTCTCCTTTGGAGCCTGTGGTGTAGTTATCTGTGAAACAATGACTAAAGGGTCATGTTGTTCTGCCTCAACCAATGTGTTTGGCTCCCATTCTGTCTGGTTTGCAAATTTTTCTACCTTGGGCCTAGATATGTGAACATACAAGATATTCTTATTTTTTATCCTCATCTCGGAAATTATCCCGCACGGATCATAGTGCCATGTGAAACTAACAAAAACTTTCATTTCCTTTAGCAGTCTGTCTGCTTCCTCCCCGACGCCTCGACTATTGCAGATGAAAGACCCAATCTGCCCTTTGATTCTGAGCTACTGCTTCTTCTTCAAAGACAAAAAATGTATGTCATCTAAGTTTGCCATCTGCCTTATGTATTCCAGGGAGAAAATTCTAATAGGTAAGTACTTGGGTAGCTTATATGGGGCCAACTCGCACCCATAGACTTTGATCTTAGTATGATTTTGGTACAGTTACCAATCACCAGTCTTTGTAAGGTCCGAGAGATGTAGGATCCTCTGAAGTTTTTCCTTAATTCTAGGTTCGGGTCTACTGCTGAGCATACTCACCATTGGGTGGTAGAATTGCTTGATGAACTACTTGAAACTGAATTTCGTGGAGTTATGTCTGAGCAGAGAAGTTCATGTTGTTACTGCCTAGGGTCTACCATCTTCATCCATCTTCTGCATAGAAAAAGAAAATTATACGCTTGGAAGAAAACGAACAGGTATGCCAGTATTGAAGAATATAGGAACATGCCTTCTGTGGCGAAATTTATGAATTTCTCGTGAATGTTGTCTGCCAGGAATGTGGTGAAGTCAAACTGTGTAGTGGGTTTCTCATCGATGGAGAAAATTATACAGAAATCCCAAAATGGGTTCATCTACCCATTGATCTGAAAATTAACCGAGCAAGGCACATAGTGACATGATGACCTGGTTCTAGGCGCTGAAACTTGGGCCGTCCAGATGCGTGCATACATTATCTTTGATTCTGTACCCCCCCTCCACAATTAAAGGTAGAACGTTCAGGGGGTCCAACAAGACTTGTCCACCGTCGATCTGGGCGCGAACATCTGAGCTGTTCATACATGAGCTATGCATAATTATGAGCACGAAGGCATATGCGCCCAAAAAAACTTAGGATAAGTGCATATCGTGGGATTTCCCAAGATTTCACATGTTTATATCACCAAGGGGTTAGAGACCCATCCTCTTAAGCATCCACGACATGGTTCAACATTGATCATCGAGATGGTTTTATTGAAATAATGAAACTACCCTATGTTCTAACCTAATTACCTATGACAATTAGCCCAGATTAAATTGTTGGACTAAGAAATTACTCTATCCTGGGGCTATCTGACCAAGATTAGGCAGTCTGGCCAGATTTATTCGCTAACTAACCTAGATCACTTGGCCAAGATTAAATAGTTTAGCCAAGCTTATTCACTACTCCTATCAACATCAATTTAAAAGAACTTGGCCATGCTTGAAAGGTATGGACCAAGTCATTGTTATTGCATGGAGCTCTATTGAATTTCTTTTATGCCCTCTTTTATTGTTTTTCTTTCTTTTTCTTTTTCTCTCTTTTCTTTTCTCTTTCTTTTCTTTTCTTTTTCTTTTTCTTTTTATTTTTCCTTTTTCCTTATTCTTTCTTTTCTCAAATTATTTGCGGAATGAAAAATCATTTAACTAGGGATGATTTTAAGGATGGAAATGTATTTTAAAATGTATAAAACTTGGCAAATCTTACTAATCCTTCATATGCCAAGTATAAATGATTGGCAATATTTTTGTAAAAATATTCAAATTTCTAAGGATTTTATATAGTTTTTGGAAAATTTTGGCGATTTTTAAGGTAAAATAATTTAATCCTATAGAATTTGGGTGAATCATTTTTAAAATAGCAAATCTCATTTTTGGAAAAATCATGAAAAAATAGCCCATGAGCGAAATTTAGCCCCTAAAATCATCCCTGCATGATTTGACAAACAAAAACACTAAAGAGATAACATTTCAGTCACCAGTTGATCCTATAAATTATAAGGTTGTAACACAATGTACTCTGCCTCTGTAGTTGATAAAGAAATGGAACTTTTCTTTTTACTCAACCACGCTACTAGAGAATCTCCTAAGAAGAATGCACCTCAACTCGTGCTTTTCCTTTCATCCATGAAGTTAGCACAATCAGCATCTGAGTAGACTGATAATTGAAATTTCTGATTCTTAGGATACCATAGGCCGTAGTTCATTGTTTCTTTCAGATATCTGAATATTCTTTTGACAGCTAGAAAATGACTATGTTTGGGTGTTGCCTCATACCTTCCTACTATTCCAACAGCATGCATTATGTCTGGACAAGATGTTGTCATATACAATAGTCTTCCAATCATTGACCTATATGAACTTTGATCAACATCAGGTGAGTCATCATCCTTGCTTAATTTGCATCTAGTAACCATAGGTGTGCCCACAGGTTTAGAATATTCCATTTGAAACCTTTTCAACATTTCTCTTCGAAATTTTTCTTGAGAAAGAAATATTCCTTCATACTTCTGAGTAATTTGCAGACCAAGAAAAAATGGCAGTTCCCCTATCATAGACATTTCAAACTCAGACTCCATGGTTGAAGCAAACCATTATACCAATGAATCATTATTACATCCGAAGATGATGTCATCTACATGGACCAACACGATGAGTAAGTCTTTACCCTCTGCTTTGATATATAGAGTGTTGTCAATTGTTCCTCTCTTGAACCCTTTGTCTTGGAGATACTTATCTAGTCTGTAATACCAGGCACGAGGAGCTTGTTTTAACCCATATAAGGCTTTCTTCAGCTTGCATACTAGGTCAGGATTATCTATCAGTTCGAAACCCTCTGGTTGTTCCATATAAAATTCTTCTTTTAAATCTCCATTTAGAAATGTTGACTTGACATCCATTTGATAAACTTTAAACCTTTTATGACAAGCATAGGCAAGAAATATTATGATCACTTCTAGTCTTGCTACTGGCACAAATGTTTCATCAAAATCTAGTCCTTTTATTTGAGCATAGCCCTTACAAACCAATCTTGTTTTGTTACTGACAACTTTTCCCTTCTCGTTCATTTTGTTCTTAAAGATCCATTTGGAACCAATGATATTTTTACCTTCAGGTCTAGGAACAATCTCCCATGTATTTTTTTTCTCAATCTGATCAAGTTCATCATTCATGGCTTGAACCCAATGGTCATCTTTTCTAGCTTCATTAAAATTGTTGGGTTCCAGCATGGATATGAAGGCTATATGTGATTGTTTGTTGTTTTTTATTATCTTTCTTTTGGTTTGTACACCTTTGTATTTTTCACCAATTATCTGACTTGCAGGATGATTCTTTTGAGTGATTCTGGAGGAGGAATTTGATGTTGTCTGTTGATTCAAGTCTGTATGAATATTTTCATATTCATCTGGCTCAGAGTCTTCTTGTTCTGATTCTTGGACTTGTTTATCTTCAACTTCATCTATATCATGTGTTGATTTAGTATTGTTCACCTCTCTTACTGGGATATCCTCATCAACTTTTATGTCAATATAGTCAACCAATCTATGCATCCTCTTATTATAGCATTTTTATCCTTTACTGTTTGTAGCATACCCTAAGAATATGCCTTCATCATCCCTATCATCATACTTGCCAAGGTTCTCATCATTATTCTTTATGTAACACTTACTACCAAAGACTTTCAAGTGTTTGATTCAAGCAGGTCTCCCATACCACAGTTCATAAGGTGTCTTGTCGGTGTGTGGTATGCGGTGGGCTTTATTAATAAAATGGACTGTTATTTGTATTGCTTCTACCCAGTACGTTTGACCAATGTTCTTCTCATTCATCATTGACCTGGTGCAAGATACCAGATATATAGAATATGCAGAATAGGAACGAAATGCTAGAAATAACAGAATAACAATAAAATATCCAGCATAATCTTCACAATACACAGAAATGATATACGAAATAGCAACAGAAATAGCACTTGAACAGAAATAGCACTTGAGTCAGATAGCAATGTTCACAGGCCTCTTCGAGGGGGCAACCTCCAATCGAGCAGCGCTCTGTTACAATAATATCCAAGCTAGGGTTCTCATACCCTCGACTCCTATTTATACTAAAAAGAAGCAT
>ML795588.1:41042-76870 GCA_009831015.1 Picea engelmannii | reverse complement strand
CTCTTTTATTGAAAGGTCTTATTAATATTGACCTTTATTACATCCGAATACATTAATCTACCCATGTGCGGGTTAGGACCTTAACACCTGGCCATTTTCTACATTGTTCTGTTTTGCCTGTCAACTACTCCATTTTGTTGTGGAGTTCTTGGGATTGTGTATTCTCTCTTGATCCCATGTTTATCATAGAATTCCTTGAACTCACTTGACATAAATTCACCTCCTATGTCTGATCTTACTGCCTTTAACCTCTTGCCTGTTTGATTCTCAGTTAAAGCCTTAAATATTTTAAATTTCTCAAATGGTTTAGCTTCTTCCTTGAGAAAGGCAACCCAAGTAAGTCTGGAGTAATCATCAATGATCAAAATGAAGTATTTTTCTTTCCATGTGCCTTCCTGTCTTGATGGTCCACATAAATCCATATGAACTAGTTGGAGGGGTTTCTTTGTTGAAGTAGAGATCTTGGATTTAAACTGTGTCCTGGTTAGCTTTCCTACTTGGCAAGGTTTACACACATAATCGTGTGGCTTTGATATTCTTGGAATATTGTTTACTACCTCAATATTTTTGAGCTTGATTAAATGATCAAAGTTTAGATGTCCAAGTCTTCTATGCCATAACTAGCTCTCATCATGTTTTCTTAGATGACACTCTTCTCTATCTTCTTTCATCACATATACATTATTTTTTGTCCTTATGCCTTTAGCCACCACTTGTCCTGAGTTTACAGACTTTATCTTGCAGTCCTTGGAAGTGAACACCACTTCACATCCTCTGTCACACATTTGACTTACACTGAGAAAATTATGTTTTGGTTTATCTACAAGTAGAACATCTTGGGATTTTCCTTTTCCATTACTTAAACTCACCATCCCTTTACCCTTGATTTTACCTGGAGCATCATTTCCAAAGGTTACGTTTCCCGATTTTCTTTCACTTAGAGATAGAAACTTACCTTTGTCTTCCGTCATATGTTTGGAGCAACCACTGTCAATATACCAGGGGTTATGAAAGAAAATGACTAGTCCACACTTGTCATTTTCTTTCATCTTCCAAACCTTGACATTTTTAGTAGAGGGGTTCAAATATGGCTCGTAGTTCCTTAAGCGACAGTCTGTACATTTATGTCCAAAATTATGGCAGGTGTAACATTCTGGTTCATTGAATAAAGGATCATAATGATTGTTATGCTTAACCTGTGTCATTTTTCCAGCCATCACATTATTTACAGTCTGTGATTGTTTGTTACTTGGCTGTCTCATTCTTTGTTGTGGCAGATATCTATTCCTTGAATATTTTGATTTCTCATATTTAAATCTTAAAGAACAGTTTACATCTTTGTGACCAAAGTTAGAACATAAATAACAATATCCATAGAAAAATCCTTTATACCTAGAAAATGGTTGTCTTCTTTGAGAAGGTCGACTTCTTCCATGTTGATGATTCTTTGAACAAAGAGTACATTATTTCTCTGATCTATAGTTTCATTTCTGGTACCTCTTCTTTTATTTATGCAGGTTTGTTGTTGTCATATGTTGTATATTTTACAAACTTGATGGGTTCATTGTTACTTGGCTGAACATTGCTTGATCCCTCATCATAACCAAGACCCATTTTCAGCTTTGGGTTTCTTTGTTGATTCAGAATGGTGGCCAATTCTTCAGAGGCTTTGATACTTGACAAATTTTGGTGATACAAGGCTTGAAACTTCTCCAACTCTTTCCTAGTTTTCATTACTTCCCTTTCCAGAGCTTCACATCTTGCCTTCTTTTCTGATAATTGTTGTTTCAAAATGTCTTTGATTTTCTTTGCCTCTTCTAATTCCACTTTCAGTAGCACAAAGTCTTCATCAGGTTCTTTATTGCCTTTCTTGAACTGTATCAACAATCGTTTTTGTTTTCTCTTCTTAATTATGAGTCTATCAATCTCTTCAAGTGCACTGATCAGTTCTCCTTCCATATCAAGCACAACTTCTTCTTCATTAGCATCACTTACTGTTCTTTTATTTTCATAATCCTCTTTTTCCATAAGCATGAATTCATTTAGTTTATCTTCAATAGAGGAGTCATTGTCTTCATCATCTGAAGGATCATCATCATTGTTTACACAAAGACTTTTCTTCTTAAAATTATTCTCTTTAAATAAATTTCTGTGTTTGTGTTTTTCTTTATCATCATATGTCTGATCCTTTCTTTTGTGAGGACATTTATTTGCAAAATGACCTATATTACCACAGTTGAAACATTTGAAAGGTAGTTTACCTTTTTATTTTCCTGATCCCTTCTTCAGTCTTCTCACAAATTTTGCTTCAATTTCATCAGGCTCGGAATCCTCATTCTTGTCTGCCTTAAATGATGCTTCTCTGGAGGTGGGTTTATCTTTAACAATTCTCATTTCAAATGTAGTCAACATTCCTAGAAGTTGATCAACCGCCAAGGCTTTTAGGTCATTAAGTTCTTCTATAGCGGAGACCTTCGGGTTGAACCTATCTGGTAGAGATCTCAAAATTTGATGAACTAAAGAAGGTTCCTCAATTTTTTCACCAAGTGCTTTCATTGCATTTACCAGTTCTTCAACTCTTAGAAAGTACTTTCCAATAGTTTCATCTTCTTTCATCTTCAGCTATTCAAACTGTACTTTGTAGGTTTTAAGCTTGGCATCCTTTACCTTCTCATTGCCTTCATAGCTGCTAATGTGTTTGTCCCACATTTCTTTGGAAGTTTCTAAGTGCATAACTTCTACAAATTCTTCTTTTGCAAGCCCACTCAGAATAGCATTTATAGCCTTAGCATTTAAGCTAAATTCTAGCTTGTCATCCTTATTAGCTAGTACAACTGGCTTTACATAACTAGTCTCTACCACATCCCAGACATTTGCACCTAAAGCCATTATGTAGGTTCTCATTCTAAATTTCCAGAAGGCAAAGTTTGTTCCATTGAATAGAGGGGCCTTATTGGTTGAATTTCCTTCATGGCTTGACATGTTTAAGCTCTAGGATCTACCCTTAAACAAAAGGGGCCAGCTCTGATACCAATTGTTGGACAACTGAGAGGGGGGGGTGAATCCGTTGTTACCAGGCTTAAAAAATTATGCTCATTTTAAACTCTTTACAAAGCACTCCATGACGATCACAATAATGCAGGGAAGTAAGAAATAGAACATTCAACATCATTCACACACATGAAATACACAGAGACATATATTTCACGAGGAACCCCATAAAGGATAAAAACGTCTTCTTCTTTATATGATAAGTAATCTTTACATTATGTACATTATCATACTTATGAGCTCCAACTCATTGTAAGGCTACAACCTCTGTTTTGCAAGTTGTAACTTGATGAGAGCACCAACTCTCTGTTTTCTCTAGCACCCACTAGAAGGAAGCAACAACTTCTTAAGTGTTTCCGCACCAATTGGATGGAAGCACCAACTTCCATTCACACAGGCACCAACCTGTATAATAGAGAACAACAGTTCTCCCTTGCACCACCCTGTCACCCTGGTTTCTCTAGCTACAACTAGATGGAAGCTACAACTCCCTGTGTTCAAGCACCGACTTGAAACTCAGAGGAAAATAGTCCTCCCTAACACCTCCCTACCCCCCTAAGATATCAATCTTTGCTACAAAAACTTATTACAGTGATATAATGTTCATCAATGGATTACCAATATCATCACTATTCTTCTACATTGCCCTACTTTGCCTGCATCAGTGTCTTCCTACTTGCATCCTCTTGAGCTTTCTGATCTTCTCCTTTATATCATCATCCTAAAAAAAAACTATATGTGTTGCGCCACATATATACCCTTCTGGTCCTATACCCATATCACTTCTCTCTGCATGCCCCAAAGGCTCTCCTAAAGCACTCCATCTCCTCTCTCTTGTGCATGACACATCATGCCAACACCTGTCCTAATCATCATAGCAACTCTTCATCTTCCCTGGAAGTTTCACTCATGTGTTCATCATCACTCTGCATTATTCTAAGATTCCTTAGCCTCTCTGGAAGTTGAGACTCTTCATCTTCATTGTCGAACACTCTACAACTACTCCAACTGACAAGCTGAAACCATCAGTGGTCTCTAGCAGTTACACCAGAGAGAGAACTTGCATGAGCTCCTCCCTTCGCGCCTTTTCCCTTTCTGAGAAAAAATTCATAGTGCACGCTAGCTCTTCTGGAAAATCCACTTCCTTTCACGTGATCATCGGCCATGAACAAGGGCTTGTTCAAAAGGTATTTAAAAATTTTGCGTATCATGAATTCTTGTTGCAAGGTATCTTGACTCTCCAAGTCGTGATCTCTGAAATATTGAAAAGGAGCTTAGTTCAACTGGCTCCTTCCCTTCTCGTGACCACTAGCTGTGACCAAGTGCTTATCCATAAAGCTCTTTCATGATTCGTAACTCATGAATCTAGAGATGAGACATCTCGACTCTCCAAGTCGTGATCTTTGAAACTTCGAAATGGAGCCAAATCAAAGGTTCACACTTTCTCTTGGTCAAACGAATCACATTGAATCGTTGTTTCGTGTTTCTTTATTTTGGTAATATTGTGGTGAGACTTCACGACTCTCCATATCACGATCTCTAAAATGGATCTTAGATGTTAGTGCCTTCCTCCAACTCTCGACGATGTGACCACAACCTATGACCACTCGCTAATCATTTGAGCGCTTCTCTCTTCAGATCAACAGTCCACGATCCATGGTGATCGGACGGCTATCCTTCATCCCAAGAACTTCAACTTTTGGGACTTTGGGGGAGATTTGATGCTAAAAATCCTGAAACTAAATTCTCGGAATGATGTCACTCGATGACATGTCATGAATTGAGTGGCTGCCATGTGTCACTCATATTCATGATTTTCACGTACTTGAAATGATGAATCATCTTGACACTTGTCGATGTCTGGTCATGCCATGTGTCATTGATGACATAGGTTTCCACCTTTCCTTTCTGACATGCTCTGTCATGATCTACCTCCTAGATCTGACGGCCTAGATTAAATCTTGATCCAATGGCTCAGATCATATCGTGATTTCGTGTTTCGCGAGTTGGAAGGTTAGAGCACCTCATGCCTTTGACCTTTCAGTCATAAAAATTCCAATTACTCGCCACGTGTCCCTCTTGGATCAACGATCAAGATCTTATCCTGATTTCACCACTTCAGGAGCCTTCTTCGTTCCTGATAAACGATCCACGATATCCCTTTGATCAACGACTCAGATTAATTTGTGATTTCTCATATCACAAGTTTGAGACGTGAGGGCATGCCTTCCTTTGACCTCTCAGTCAGTGACAATATGATCTGTAACCACGTGTCCTTCCCAAAGATGAACGGTCCTCCTACTTACGGGATTTTGTAACCCTGTCTCTCCTTGCACTATAAAGAACATGTAGTTTCTCCTATATCCAATGATGGTCGGACTCTGCGCTTGGATCTAATGCCAGAGATCTATTCTTGTCTACTGCGTGCTACGCCTCTCTAAATTCAGATCTAATGGTCATCAGGGATTTTGAATGAGATCCAATGTTCACTATTGATATTCACAGTTGATCTTTCCATTGCCATGCCATCATCGCTCTGTTGATCGTTTCGATATTTTCCATCAATGACAAACATGCATACTTTGCCTTTGTTTGAAACCATGCCAAAAAATGTGTGGGAGCCTCTTGAGTTGATTTTGTACTTGTTATCCTGCCCATACGTTCAGACTGGACTATCGATTGTACCCACCCAGGGGTTGTGTTGGCAGCCAATTCATTTTTTT
The DNA here is from genome assembly GCA_009831015.1 of Picea engelmannii. NCBI lineage: Eukaryota > Viridiplantae > Streptophyta > Pinopsida > Pinales > Pinaceae > Picea > Picea engelmannii. Next base: position 71,096 of record ML795588.1, on the reverse strand, counting down.
CTATTGTCCTATAAGCTGCCTACACCTATGTCTTCCAAACTTCAAGTTGTTCGTCACATTATTCAAACAGATGACACTTTCATTTCTTGTGACACTTGCAAATTTATCTCCGTTAAGTTTTCACGACTATAAGCGTGAAAACTTCTCCTTTCGAGGTCACATTTCGATCACGATCTGAACTGTCGTCATCTTTTTATCGATATTTTCTATGGCACTTACCTTTTGTTTATCGTTATGTGGCTGAAAGGATTTTTGAACTATGCTCATTTGGACATTCTTATATTGATTGCAAAACTTGATTTTGTTGATTTTGTAAGTCATTGAGCATTTTGGTTTATACTTCTTATGACTTGCCTCATCTTTTATAGGGGTTATGATTAAATTTATATATATGATATAATCCTTATTGCTAATCTTTTTATAGCTCTTGGCTCGTCAATTTTATGAATACCTTTTGGCACCATTGTTTAAAACTTTTGATTAATACATTGGCGCATAATAATTTTGGTGTTGATTTATAAGTCGAATGTTTTGAATACTATGGCATAGTGTTGGCGCATATTGGCATTTTCATTTGGTTGGTTGTACACATAAGTTAATGGTTGAACGATTATTATGGAGTGAATAGCTATGGAACTTGGCGGTTGTACTTGGATAATGAGTATTATGCATGGCAGTGAATAACTCCACCACCCTCGCATGCACGCATTAATGTTTTCCCCCTTTGATCGTTCATTGCTGGTAGACCGAATAGCTCTGCTCCTGTGCGTTCGTGAATTCGAACCAAACCCTTACCATGTGCTCGATTCATGGCACCAGTCGTTCGAATTGAACCCAATGGCAGCCAAGCTCTGTTGATGTTTGACAATGCCTGCAGTGACCTCGAGGAAAATGGGTGACTTCCCTTTATACAAAGATTCGAGGGTTTTAACCTTTGCGTAGCTCGACAATTTTCCATGAACTTTGATGGTTGTTGAGCCAAGGTTGGCAATATTCAATTGGAAATTGATGAATAGTTTATCAGTCTTGCTATGGGTTTACCTGCCACTGGACAACGATGGTCCAAGAATTGCAAAGTCGAGGAGGTCCCATGGACACTGCTCTTCCAGTCGCGCAAAATTACCTCCTGTGATAGAGGTATGCTAGTAACTATGCTCAAACAACGTTGGCATGATTTATTGATGATAATCAAGCAGTTTGTGACCTGCGAAGGTTGGTACGGGTTTGTGTTCTTACACCACCTACGTTTGCTTATGGTTTTTATGGGATATCAGCTCAATATGCCCTATTATTTGCATCGAAGCCTGTTTAAAATGTCAAAGAAGTACAAAAGACACCAGGCTGATAGTAGCCTTTTTCATTATGGGCTTGTTAAGCTTATCGTTGTCTGTCATTTGAGTCTACACGGGGATAGTTGGAGTAATTTTGTTGCTTAGAATGGTTTCGAGGATTCGAACCCTACACAGGTTGAAAAACCTATGGTGAGCGAGGTCAAGGTTGTATCCCCAGTACCCTACCGTATCCTTCTTCCTAAACCCTCTGTTGACCCTCCTATCAACTTACCCCACACTGTGACTAAGAGTGTTGAGACTGTTACGCCTATGGGAAAAAATCCCAAGGCAAACCTCACTGCAAACGCCAAAGGGAAAAAGAATGCCCGTTTGATTTCACGGATGGCAAGGAACCAGCCAAAACCCCCTGTCGCGCCTAACCCTATCATTTTAAGTGAAGACTCTGATTCGGAAGTGGAGCATTTCTTGGCTAGTGAATACCCCTATTCGCAAGGTTTGTGTGTTGAACCCTCGTATGACTTTGTGTCAAACCTACCCCCCTGCCTACAGGATGACCCTAACTACCCAGGCATTAAGTTTCCTTGTGAATCCCCCGTTCATTTATCCAAACCTTCTCCTACTCTGTCTAAACCTACAGTGCCACCCTGTGATCAATGCAGTTTGTGGTTAGAGCGATATTATCTTGATGTTCTGATTCTCCAATCAAGGATTCAATATTTGGAGGACCAGGTTGCACTACTTACCAGTCAAAAGGACAAGCTACAAGCGATAGATAAGAAACAAAATATGACAGGCTCCATCTTGTTTAAAAATGTGGAATCAGCCACGGCTGTCGTGAATTCTAAGTTGACATAATTGAGCAGCCTCATCGTTACACAGGTATATCTTGATATCACTTTTTTATATAACGATTCAAATTCGGTTTTAAACAACTATGTTCACATCATTGATTGGCTCTATTACATTGTATGCATTCTATACATAGATTTGCTTTGACTAAATGGAATTTTGTTTTTCCCAGTTTAGCTTCTCTTAGATTTTCATCGATTTGATTGATCTTAGTGTGGAATTGATTTTTTTGATTGAGTTAAAATGGATGCTCTGCTGTCAATTGAAGTCGTTTGTATCTATTCTAGACAGGAACTGTTTCTCATATTCAATTTTGAACACAATCACAATTCGATTTGATTTCGTTATAATGCATACGCTATGATTGGTAACGATTTTGATGAGGTTAATTGTTACGGTTTGTTGTGCCATATGACTTTCAAAGAATAGGATTTCAACTCGAATCGTTTCCAATGTGAATCTGTTTCTTTTGAAACATTGCTTTTTATTTTAAGCCTGTACAAACGCGCCCAAATCATAAAATAGATTTAATTCATAATGAGTATGCTAAAAACCCAGCCGATTAATTCGCATTGGTTTACTGTTAGCTCGACCATGTTATCAGTTGGATTTGTATTTAAGATGGCTACTCTGTTTGAATTTGATTTGTAAAATGAGATTGGTTATATCTGGATTCACGATTTGTTTCTATGTTAAACTCGGTCATGATTCGTTTGAAATCAACGATTTCGTTCAAAACCAATCGAGTTTATTTGCCCATTTTACAATAACCAATTATCACTTATGTCGATTCTATTATGACTGTAATCAAAGAAAAAACGATCTGGTTACGATTTTGTATGAGTTGATTCTCGTACCTATTTGAATTAATCTACCTGTGGCGTGAACCGTTTAATGGCATTAACAGCTATAATAATTTTAAAATGATTTTGTTTCAATCTGATCGTATCTTTTGTTGTTAAGAAAACACAACGTTTGCCTGCAATTTGTTTGATTGCATTACCTTCTAGTTGGATATGAAACGATTTGCAAAATTGTTTGGTTTTGATTATGTCTACCCGACTACGATGACAATCGAAACATAGTATGCCTGTCTCTCTATTTGGTTATTGGATTTTGATCCTATTTGATTTCAAATGATATAACATTTTCAAATGAAATGATTCGTTATTGGTTGTTAATTCAATTTGATTTTATTAAAAAGATTTGATTCAATTTCAATTCTGATCATGTATGTTATTTTAGAGTAGCTACAGAATCAGATGATTTTGTAGCTAAGTCTGTAGAATTAGATTTTTATTGTTTTGCTAATAAAATATCTCTCTAACTTGTTATTTTTGGTCCATTGCAGATGAATTCGAAATTGCATTGGATTTGATGAGCAGTTAGAGGATATTTGAAATATTTTGGTTTCATTTTAGTTTCCTAGTTTAGTTGATTTGGGGAATATCTTCCCAGATTATGTAAGTAGTTTGATAACTGCCACAGGGAGGTTTTACCTTGTGGAGAAACTTATAAATACTTATTATTTTTGTAATAATGATCATCCTCATTCAAGGGAGAACAAGGATATGGAATTTCAATACAGACTGAGACAGAATTTGATATTCTGCTACAGCTTTAGCTTTTCATAATATCAATATTTTGTTTTATGTTTATGTGTATCTATTTGCATTTGGTTAATGACTAATTTAGCTATCTTAATCTTTACAAATGATATGTTTTGATCAATATAATCCATATCTGATTTCTTCCAGTGTCTAAAAAACATAGCAATTGTTTGATTTAGTTTGTGAACGAGAGATTTCTCTTCTTCATAAGTTGAATTATTAAATATAAGTTTTTGCATAACAGGTTTCCCTTATTGCAGAGATTTATAAATCATATAATTGTTATGATTTTTAATGTCTTGTTTGTCCTGTAAACAACTCAAATAGTAGCGCAGCCTATCGTTTACGAGAAGCTTCTGGATCATCCGATGCAAATTTCCTTCCTCCGACCAGCTTCGAAGTCATCATACACAGGACAAATCTGGAGCGTTTTCAAGTCAGTTTGTCATTTGTTTAGTATATTATTAGTAGTTTAGTTTAGATATAAGTTTAGTTAGATATATGTAGAGTTAGTATATTAGATTTTTTAATTTCAGTAAGTTTTATTTCTTGTTTATAAAATTATAACATCAAAAAAAGAAAAAGAAATACCTTCCTCTGTCTTAGGGCAGAGAGCTAATGAGTTTTGCAGGTTTTATTTAAATCTATATTTTGTAGATATTGTACATTTTATAAATAAGTTATATCTCAAGTAGTAGTTAGTATAGTATTGGTTAGTAGTTTGTATATATAGATAGTAGATTAGTTAGTATGTTTAATAGTTAGTTTTAATTAGATTAGTTAGATTAGTTCGTTTTATTTATTATTAGTTAGTTCAGTTTGTTTTATTTGTTTTAATTAGATTAGTTAGTTTAGTTTAGTTTCTCTTTGGTTTTCCTAGGACCTTAGATCGGCTAAAGGAGCTGCTAAACCCGTCAGGGTGGTTCATTCCAAATGGCTTGGGTTATTAGACAACCCTGGACCGGTTCCACTCTCTCAGTTGACGGACGGTCAATTTCACCCATCAAAAAATGGCGCTAGAAGGAGGGCCTGAACTTAATTAATGGCACAAGGCGGTCGCAAGACTCCTCCCCCCCCTAATCGCTCACCTATAGTGACTAGAATCCATTCACAAGATAATATTCCCCTTCAAACAGCAACTTCAACCGAAGATCCACAGATCACAGTTGAGCCAACAACCCCTAATCCTACAGGTGGTGACACAGAAGAGATTATCCGCCAGTCTCTTATTAAAACACATAGTGCCTTAGCTCTCCTTAGGCAACCAAACTGTCCGTGGGGTTAACCTTTAGACTTTTATGATATCAGAGAACAATTAGGTGACATTAACCTCACTCTGAATCCTACAGATCCAATCACAAATCCTGTTGCAGGAGGATCTGGGATACCTCCTTCGCCACCTCCCTCATCTCCTTCCTCTTCTGGAGGAGATTCCTCTTCAGACGAAGGCAATTCACCTTCTCAGCCTTCCACACACACTACCCCAATGGCAAATCAGAACAACCCTGCTAGACCCTGGTTGGACCAGGATGTTGTAGCTGTACCTGGAGCCCGGCACCCTTTACCTAAGCGCCCAGAGAAATGGCTTCCCAAGTTTGATCTTGATTCAAAACAGATAGCCAAAGATCATATCAAAAAAATTATGTTAGCCATCAAACTCCGTAATGTTGAACATGAAGACGTCGTCTGTAGGTTGTTCCCTTATACTTTTGAGGGTAATGCATCCACTTGGTACTTTTCCCAACAACCCCATACCATCATGTCTTGGGAAAAGTTTGAGTCATGCTTTTTGGAAAAATTCAGAGATGGTAAACCTCCGGAAGTCTTAGTCATGGATCTTTCAAGCTTAAAAATGAACCCAAAAGAAAAAGTTAAAGATTTTAATCAAAGATTCTTAACGCTTAAAAATCGAATCCCTACAGATTCTATGCCTGCTGAGAGTCTTGTAATAGCTTACTACACTAAAGCTCTACATCAAAGTATAGTTATTTGGGTCAAACGATCTAAAAAATCCACGTTGTTAGAAGCCTTCGAGGAGGCTAGCCAGATTGAAAAAGATATACTTAGTCTTAAGGACTCTTCTAGCAACGAAACTGAAACTAGTTCTTCTTCCAAAAAGAAGATTGAAATTCTCCCTAGACCTACTCAAAGAAAAACACAACCTGAAAACTCTGATTTGGAAAATTTAACTAAAGTTGTTCAAAAAATATCTAATCAAGTTATAGATTTAAAAAGGTCAACTGAAGAAGCTTCTCCAAGTAAGGGACCCTACAAACCCCCTTTCCGAAAGACTTTTCCTACCCACCGACCTAACCCAAACCCCAAAGGCTTAAATATAGAAAGTTTTCAATGTGCCCTTCAAACAATTCTAGAAGCCCAAGATAACTTGATGCCCCCTGATGTCCCTCAGGAGGAGGTTGAACAGGAAATAGTTCAAGAAGAAGATTCTTCTCCAAACATCTTTGGACATTTCTCGGATAGCATCTTTCAAGCTAACTTCAAGACTGTTCACCCTTATAACACTAGGAGTAAGACAGCAAACAAGCCTTCTACTGAGAAAACTACAACTTCACCTCCAAAGCCATCTAAATCAGCAGAAGCTAAACAGAGCAATGTCAGCCCCAAATTATATTATGATGTTGTTGAAGATCTTAAAAAATTAAGGGCTAACATTTCTATTTATGAGTTATTGAAGTTTCCATTTTTGTTACAAAAGATGTTGCAAAATATTTCAGAGAACGGCAAGAATGGTAACTCAAATGGTAACAAGGTTGTGCAAAGAAAAGTTCCGCAGAAGACTTCCACTAAAAATAATCCTGATCCTCAAGATAAAGGAAGCCTTCCTGTATCCCCTGTAAATAATGTAAATAATGTAAATAATGTAGATAAAGTAGCATTAGAAACTGCGAGTAAAAAGCCACAATATACTACTCTTAGTACTCGCAAAAATATACCTCCTTTTCTTTTAACTTTCGAGATTTTCAACAGAAATGTGCATAATTGTATGGTGGACTCAGGAGCATCATCAAATGTGATGCCTTGGTCTGTCTGCCAAAAGATTAACGCTGAAGTGGAACCTTCTACTTTGAAAATCATACAACTTGATCGGACAAATGTTAAAGTTATAGGCGAACTAAAGAATGTATTGATTAGATTATCGTCTAACCCTAAGGCTCATCAGGTTATTGATATAATTGTTGTGGATATTCCAAAAGTGTATGGTCTATTTTTTAGCAGGGACTGGTCAGAGCAGCTACATGGCTACTTCGCGACAGACTAGTCTCACTTATGGCTTCCAGAGAACGGTAAGCCTAACAATATCAGGGTGAATCGTGAGTGTTAACTTAAGTTCATAGTCACAGATTTGAACGACCCTAACGAACCATATACACCTTCTGTTGATTCACCTAAAGTCCAAGGGATGGACACCTTCTTCGGAAATTTCATGGCTGAGGTTTCACCTATCATCAATCATGAACAGCAGTCCAAGATCATAGCATATGTGCAACCAACAACTTCTATGCAACAGTCCCATGAGCCCGATGGAAATCAAATTTTGTCTCTATATTTCGACGGTTCTAAGTCTAAAGAAGGAGTTGGTGCAGGCTGCATCATTATCGATCCAGCAGGTAACAAGACATTAATGTCTTGTAGACTAGAATTTGAATGTACTAACAATACTGCAGAATATGAGGCTTTACTGCAAGGTCTCAAAAAAGCCTTGGATATGAACATTCAAAACCTAGTTGTATTTGGCGACTCTGAAATAGTGGTTAGACAGGTAAGATTCTATACATTGTCTTTCCCTGCATATCAAAAGTTACCAGTCTGAGGTATGGAGTTTAATGAATAATTTTTTTGCTTTCAATATAAATTTCATTCCTAGATTAAATAATGCTGAAGCAGATCTACTAGCTAATGTAGCCTCTAAACTTCTTCCTGCAGAAGGCTTATCCCCAAACGCATTCTCCGTCGAGCTATTGTTTCGACCATCTGTTCCTGACAATATTACAAACTGGAGAGTATTTGACGATGATCAGCAGATCATTAACTTTCTGCACATGGAAGAAACCTTTCAAGGCGCAGTGATAAATGAACGCACGCACGATGACAATTTGCACGACTTTACAGTAATACCTAATCCGAAATCTCCTAAAGCTCTATCGGACATGGTAAATTACATACCCAAATCCATAGTTAGATTAGAAAAGTTTTATGATTTTGAAGATAAATTTAAAAAGACGGTCAATTGTAAAACCAATAGTTCCTCGTTATCTTATGAAAAAGTTAATTTAGGAACTAGTGAAAATCCTCAGTGCATTAACTTAGGCTTGGGATGTTCTAAGCAAGAAAAAGTTGCTTTTGTTAAATTGTTTAAAGAATTTAAGGATGTCTTTGCATGGACATACGATGATCTCAAAATGTTCGATCCTAATATTATACAACATGTCATCCCGATGAAGCCTCAAACCTTACCCTTCCAACAAAAATTGAGGAAAATGCATCCTAAACTTGAACCGACCATTCAAAAAGAATTGAATAAACTCCTAAGTGCTAAAATAATTTTTTCTGTTAGACACACTCAATGGGTTTCCATCCTCGTCCCAGTACGAAAGAAAAACGAGGAAATCCGACTTTGTGTCGATTTCCGAAACCTCAATAGAGCGTCTGATAAAGACAACTATCATGTCCCACCCATGCAACAGATCCTTCAACAAGTATCTGGTTCCGAGAGGCTATCCTTACTGGATGGTTTCTCTAGATACAACCAATTCTTGATGTCTTCGCCAGACCAACTAAAAACTACCTTCTGTACCCCGTGGGGCACTTATGCTTATCGCAAAATGCCCTTTGGATTGATTAATGTTGGTGCTACCTTTCAGAGAGAAATGGAAATTTCTTTTCGAGGCTTAATCAATCACTCCGCCGTAGTTTACTTAGATGATGTGATTGTTTATTCTAAAAACAAAGACGATCATCTAGCTCACTTACGAGCCGTTCTGCTACGATGTCGTAAATACGGCATCTCCTTGAACCCCAAGAAGTCCATCTTTGCAGTAGAATAGGGTAAACTCCTAGGATTCATTGTGTCTAGTGATGGGATGATTATTGACCCTGAAAGGACTCAATTCATCGCTAAACTCCCCCCACCTACATCCAAAAAATCCATGCAGTCTTTCTTAGGCTAGATTAATTTCGTGAGAAGTTTTGTTCCCAGTTTCTCTGAAATAGTCAGGCCTCTACAGAACCTGATTAAGAAAGACACTCAATATCACTGGTGACCCACAGAAAACCAAGCTTTTAATGTCATAAAGAAGGCCATAATAGACACTCTATCTCTCATGAGCCCTGACTTCTCTCAAGATTTTACACTCTATACTTTTGCCTCTGATCGTTCCTATGTTGTAGTCCTAACTCAGAAGAATTCTGATAATAACGAAGTACCCATCGCCTTTATGAGCTATACTTTCAAAGGTGTTGAACTTAACTACCCAGCGGTTGATCGACAAGCCTACGTTGTTTTCAAAGTAGTTAAGCATTTTCGGTCCTATCTTTTGAAGTCAAGGATGAAAGTCATTGTCCCCTACCATGTCGTAAGGAACTTGTTAGTTCAGAAGGAGTTAGGAGAGAAGAGAGCTAACTGGGTCACCTCCTTGCAGGAGTATGACTTGGAAATCACCCCAGCTCAGATCGTAAGAGGCCAAGGGTTGTGTAAGTTGGTTGTTGATTCAGAAACAGGACAGCAACAAGATAGTGATACGTCAAACCCAGAACAACGCGATCAAAGTTTAATTTGTTGTGCATAAAACCTTGTTAATCCTTGGTATGACGATCTTAGATTTTGTCTTGAACATGGATCAGCACCTCGTCACCTTGACCCCACCAAGAGAAGAGAGTTGAGACTAAAGTTTGCCTCCTTTCATCTAGTTAATGGTATACTGTTTCGTCAGAATTTTGACGGCGTACTGATGCGCTGCCTTGAAAAAGACGAAGCAGAAAAAGTCTTGCTTGAGTTGCATGCAGGAGAAGCTGGTGGTCACTTCGGTGGTGACACCACTGCTCATAAGGTTTTAAGAGCCGGTTACTACTAGCCCATGCTTTTTAGGGACGCCCATGCCTTGTGTCGTAAATGCATCATCTGTCAGAAAGCATTAGGGCAGTTGCAAAAACCAGCCTTTCCCTTGCAACCCATCTCAGTAGATTCTCCTTTCCAACAATGGGGCCTTGAAATCATAGGTCCTATTAACCCTCCATCCTCACAACAGCACAAGTATATTGTGACAGCCACAGACTACTTTACACGATAGTCCGAAGCTGCTGCGCTAAGAACTGTTAACACAAGTCAGGTGATTGCTTTTCTAAACTCGAATATTATCACCCATTTCGGTATCCCTGACTGTCTAGTCTTTGATAATGCTTCATACTTTTCTTCTCTTGAGATGAGTGAGTTCTCTTTGGAGAAAGGAATAAAGCTGAAGTATTTTGCTAGTTACTACCCCCAGGGCAACAGCTTAGCAGAATTAACAAACAAGAACTTGATCAAAATTATCAAGAGAACCGTGGCTGAAAATAACAAGAACTGGCACAATGCACTGCTGAATGCACTATGGGCTGATAGGGTAACACCCAAAGCCGCTATAGGAAACTCCCCCTTTTTTCTCATTTATGGAAGAGAAGCAATTATGCCACCTCACATTCTTCTTCCTTCACTTCAGTTGTCACAAAAAGTCCAAGAAGAAGATTGTCCCCCTTTAGAAAGCCGCATTAACGCTTTGATGAAGTTGGAAGAAGTAAGAGCCCAAGATAAGCGTAAGTTAGATCAAAATCAACAATTGATTAAAAGATGGTTCGATTCTAATTCTTCTTCTGATAGGAATTTTGAAGTAGGCGATCTCATCTTAAAGTGGGACAAACCACACGAAGGAAAGGGTGAGCACACCAAGTTTCAAAACTTATGGCTTGGGCCATTTTTAATTGCTGAAAAGTTGGGTCCTAGTTCCTTTCGATTGCAGAATCTTGAAGGGCATCTTGACACCTATCTGGTGAATGGCCAAGCCCTGAAAAGATACTTTGCTTGATAAACTACCCTTGTATATTATGTAAATATTTCGTTTTTTGTTTTCATTTTTCGTTTGTTTTCTGTTTTATTTTGAATTTATCAGTTTTTTGTTTTTTTTGAAAAATACGCATACCTGTACACTGAGCCATTCAGACAAAGACGATAGAAAAATTTCTTCGCTGAAATAACTTCTGTAAGTTTGTACAAACATCAGTGATATATTTCTAAATTGATATCTACGTTGGAAAATTTTGTTGTTTGAAAGAATTTTACTGATTTCAATCTTTGATAAAAGTTTGTCATGATCATCTATTATCTTTTTACGCTGTCCCTTTTCCGTAAAGGAATGACTCAAAAGACGTCTCCCTGTCGTAGGAAGTTGTTTTTATAAATAAAACATTTCTGGAGCTAAATAAAGGACAGTGTTAAAAAATTCTGATGAGGTCTGAAAAAATATGTTAAAATATCAAGATTATCAGCATCACCCCGCTTAGCTATATATATACAAAAGAAAAATAAAATAAAATTATTAATAAGAGTTGTGGGAAGTGCATGTAAAACCGCCAGGATACTGAACAGGTCTGTTGGCAACGAGTAAATGCATGCATGGCGCCAAGACAACTTCATCGGGGTACTGAACAGGCCCGCTAGCAGCGAAGCAATGTCGGGTACATGAAAATCTGTAAAAAATATGAGAAACCTCTTTAATGTCCTTTATTCTGATCTAGTACTTCTTGACAGGATACAGAGGTCAGAGTGGGTTAAATGGCAACCCTGTCGAGGCTATGGACGCATGCTGGCAGCAGTGGCCATGCCAACAGTATTGGAGATTTTATCTTTAATATCATGACTTGCTGATCTTAAGACTGTTATTGGTTTTCATCTTTTAAAACACTGTTGGAAAAGATGGTAAATGATGATGTTTGTACTATTTTCTGGTTGTTATTTTTGAGTTGAAATTTTCTTTGTTGTCCTAATCTGAATTTATTTCTTTTGACAGAGATAACTGCTTCTACCAGTGTGTCGCCATTGTTGGCAGCCAATTCATTTTTTTCTATTGTCCTATAAGCTGCCTACACCTATGTCTTCCAAACTTCAAGTTGTTCGTCACATTTTTCAAACAGATGACACTTTCATTTCTTGCGACACTTGCAAATTTGTCTCCATTAAGTTTTCACGACTGTAAGCATGAAAACTTCTCCTTTCGAGGTCACATTTCGATCACGATCTGAATTGTCATCATCTTTTTATCGATATTTTCTATGGCACTTACCTTTTGTTTATCGTTATGTGGCTGAAAGGATTTTCGAACTATGCTCATTTGGACATTCTTATATTGATTGCAAAACTTGATTTTGTTGATTTTGTAAGTCATTGAGCATTTTGGTTTATACTTCTTATGACTTGCCTCATCTTTTATAGGGGTTATGATTAAATTTATATATATGATATAATCCTTATTTCTAATATTTTTATAGCTCTTGGCTCGTCAATTTTATGAATACCTTTTGGCACCATTGTTTAAAACTTTTGATTAATACATTGGCGCATAATGATTTTGGTGTTGATTTATAAGTCGAATGTTTTGAATACTATGGCATAGTGTTGGCGCGTATTGGTATTTGCATTTGGTTGGTTGTACACATAAGTTAATGGTTGAACGATTATTATGGAGTGAATAGATATGGAACTTGGAGGTTGTACTTGGATAATGAGTATTATGCATGGCAGTGAATAACTCCACCACCCTCGCATGCGCACATTAATGCTTTCCCCCTTTGATCGTTCATTGCTGGTAGACCGAATAGCTCTGCTCTTGTGCGTTGGTGAATTCGAACCAAACCCTTACCATGTGCTCGATTCACGGCACCAGTCGTCCGAATTGAACCCAATGGCAGCCAAGCTCTATTGATGTTTGACAATGCCCGCAGTGACCTCGAGGAAAATGGGTGACTTCCCTTTATACAAAGATTCGAGGGTTTAAACCTTTGCGTAGCTCGACAATTTGCCATGACCTTTGATGGCTGTCGAGCCAAGGTCGGTGATATTCAATTGGAAATTGATGAACAGTTTATCAGTCTTGCTACAGGTTTACCTGCCACTAGACAACGATGGTCCAAGAATTGCAAAGTCGAGGAGGTCCCATGGACACTGCTCTTCCAGTCGTGTAAAATTACCTCCTGTGATAGAGGTATGCCAGTAACTATGCTCAAACAACGTTGGCATGATTTATTGATGATAATCAAGCAGTTTGTGACCTGCGAAGGTCGGTACGGGTTTGTGTTCTTACACCACCTGCGTTTGCTTATGGTTTTTATGGGATATCAGCTCAATATGCCCTATTATTTGCATCGAAGCTTGTTTAAAATGTCGAAGAAGTACAAAAGACACCAGGCTGATAGTATCCTTTTTCATTATGGGCTTGTTAAGCTTATCGTTGTCTGTCATTTGAGTCTGCATGGGGATAGTTGGAGCAATTTCGTTGCTCGGAATGGTTTCGAGGATTCAAACCCTACATAGGTTGACAAACCTGTGGTGAGCGAGGTCAAGGTTGTATCCCCAGTACCCTATCGTATCCTTCTGCCTAAACCCTCTGCTGACCCTCCTATTGACTTACCCCACATTGTGACTAAGAGTGTTGAGACTGTTAAGCTTATGGGAAAAAATCCCAAGGAAAACCTCACTGCAAATGCCAAAGGGAAAAATAATGCCCATTTGATTTCACGGATGGCAAGGAACCAGCTAAAACCCCATGTCGAGCCTAACCCTATCATTTTAAGTGAAGACTCTGATTCGGAAGTGGAGCGTTTCTTGGCTAGCGAATACCCCTATTCGTAAGGTTTGTGTTCCAAACCCTCGTATGACTTTGTGTCAAACCTACCCCCCTGCCTACAGGACGACCCTAACTACCCAGGCATTAAGTTTCCTTGTGAAGCCCCCGGTCATTTATCCAAACCTTCTCCTGCTCTGTCTAAACCTACAGTGCCACCCTGTGATCAGTGCAGTTCGTGGTTAGAGCGATATTATCTTGATGTTCCGATTCTCCAATCAAGGATTCAATCTTTGGAGGACCAGGTTGCACTGCTTACCAGTCAAAAGGCCAAGCTACAAGCGACAGATAAGAAACAAAAGACGACAGGCTCCATCTTGTTTAAAAATGTGGAATCAGCCACGGCTGTCGTGAATTCTAAGTTGGCATAATTGAGCATCCTCGTCGTTACACGGGTATATTTTGATATCACTTGTTTATATAACGATTCGAATTCGGTTTTAAACAGCTCTGTTCACAGCATTGATTGGCTCTGTTACATTGTATGCATTCTATACATAGCTTTTCTTTAACTAAATGGAATTTCATTTTTCCCAGTTTAGCTTCTCTTAGATTTTCATCTATTTGATTGATCTTAGTGTGGATTTGATTTGTTTGATTGAGTTAAAATGGATGCTCTGCTGTCAATTGAAGTCGTTTGTATCTATTCTAGACAGGAACTGTTTCTCATATTCAATTTTGAACACAATCACATTTCGATTCGATTTCGTTATAATGCATACGCTATGATTGGTAACGATTTTGATGAGGTTAATTGTTACGGTTTGTTGTGCCATATGACTTTCAAAGAACAGGATTTCAACTCAGATCGTTTCCAATGTGAATCTGTTTCTTCGGAAACATTTCTTTTTATTTTAAGCCTGTAAAAATGCGCCCAAATCATAAAATAGATTTAATTCATAATGAGTATGCTAAAAACCCAGCCGGTTAATTCGCATTGGTTTACTGTTAGCTCGACCATGTTATCAGTTGGATTCGTATTTGCGATGGTTACTCTGTTTGAATTTGATTTGTAAAATGAGATTGGTTATATCCGGATTCACGATTTGTTTCTATGTTAAACTCGGTCATGATTCGTTTGAAATCAATGATTTTGTTCAAAACCAATCGAGTTTATTTGCCCATTTTACAATAACCAATTATCACATATGTCGATTCTATTATGACTGTAATCAAAGTCAAAAGGATCTGGTTACGATTTTGTATGAGTTGATTCTCGTACCTGTTTGAATTAATCTACCTGTGGCGTGAACCATTTAATGGCATTGACATCTATAATAATTTTAAAATGATTTTGTTTCGATCTGATCGTATCTTTTGTTGTTAAGAAAACACAATGTTTGCCTGCGATTTGTTTGATTGCATTACCTTCCAGTTGGATATGAAACGATTTGCAAAACTGTTTGGTTTTGATTATGTCTACCCGACTATGATGACAATCAAAACAAAGTATGCATGTCTCTCTATTTGGTTATTGGATTTTGATCCTATTTGATTTCAAATGATATAACATTTTCAAATGAAATGATTCGTTATTGGTTGTTAATTCAATTTGATTTTATTAAAAAGATTTGATTGAATTTCGATTCTGATCCTATATGTTATTTTAGAGTAGCTACAGAATCAGATGATTCTGTAGCTAAGTCTGTAGAATTATATTTTTAATTTTTTGCTAATAAAATATCTCTCTAACTTGTTATTTTTGGTCCATTGCAGATGAATTCGAAATTGCATTGGATTTGATGAGCAGTTAGAGGATATTTGAAATATTTTGGTTTCATTTTAGTTTCCTAGTTTAGTTGATTTTGGGAATATCTTCCCAGATTATGTAAACAATTTGATAACTGCCACAGGGAGGTTTTACACTGTGGAGAAACTTATAAATACTTATTATTTTTGTAATAATGATCATCCTCATTCGTGGGAGAACAAGGATATGGAATTTTAATACAGACTGAGACAGAATTTGATATTCTGCTACAGCTTTAGCTTTTCATAATATCAATATTTTGTTTTATGTTTATGTGTATCTATTTGCATTTGGTTAATGACTACTTTAGCTATCTTAATCTTTGCAAATGATATGTTTTGATCAATATAATCCATATCTGATTTCTTCCAGTGTCTAAAAAACATAGCAATTGTTTGATTCAGTTTGTGAACGACAGATTTCTCTTCTTCATAAGTTGTATTATTAAATATAAGTTTTTGCATAACAGGTTTCCCTTATTGCAGAGATTTATAAATCATATAATTGTTATGATTTTTTATGTCTTGTTTGTCCTATAAACAACTCAAAGAGCAGCGTAGCCTATCATTTACGAGAAGCTTCTGGATCATCCAATGCGAATTTCCTTCCTCCGACCAGCTTCGAAGTCATCATACACAGAACAAATCTGGAGCGTTTCCAGGTCAGTTTATCATTTGTTTAGTATATTATTAGTAGTTTAGTTTAGATATAAGTTTAGTTAGATATATGTAGAGTTAGTATATTAGATTGTTTAATTTCAGTAAGTTTAATTTCTTGTTTATAAAATTATAAAATAAAATAAAAAAATAAAAATAAAAATACCTTCCTCTGTCTTAGGGCAGAGAGCTAATGAGTTTTGCAGGTTTTATTTAAATCTGTATTTTGTAGATATTGTACATTTTATAAATAAGTTATATCTCAAGTAGTAGTTAGTATAGTATTAGTTAGTAGTTTGTATATATAGATAGTAGATTAGTTAGTATGTTTAATAGTTAGTTTTAATTAGATTAGTTAGATTAGTTCGTTTTATTTATTGTTAGTTAGTTCAGTTTGTTTTATTTGTTTTAATTAGATTAGTTTCTCTTTGGTTTTCCTAGGACCTTAGATCGGCTAATGGAGCTGCTAAACCCGTCAGGGTGGTTCATTCCAAACGGCTTGGGTTATTAGACAACCCCGGACCGGTTCCACTCTCTTAGTTGACAGACGGTCAATTTCGCACGTCAACAGGTTGACTGCGAGTTGGTGTCCTTAGTTGCCATAATATTTAGGTACTTGCACAAGGTGACGGTGAAGGGAAGTCTTCGTTATACCTGGAACAGACGATGGTCAAACTCACTCAGGCTCCTTGGAGGGTAAATCCACAATTACTGCGTGGAATCTTGCACTAAGGCGTAAGTTTGTTAAGCAGGTCATCATCATAACTGTTCCACCATTTCCTAGCCCCTCCTTGAATTGATTACACGATGTTGGATTTCATCACCAACTAGTACGGTCATCGAGAGAGCTTTTTTTTTGCTTGGTGTTGATTCCTAGATTTTTAGTGTATTATGTTTCTTTTCGCTTGTTGGCCATGGATTTTTTGCGTAGATTATTCAGTTCAGACAATATTGACCCTCCACATTTTTCACGTAGAATGCAAGGGCTACCCCCAGAATATATGGAGGTTTCTCAACCTTTGCCTACTAATCCACCAGAGGGATCTCCTCAATAGAGTGAGGTCTAGAATACCACCACTTCGCAAGTAATAGGAACGAACACTTTAGAAAATTCTTCTCTAGAGTCTTTCCAAATTCCTCACGGTTACAAGAGAGGTTTTCTCTAACTAGACTCATTCGAAGACCTTGTTGTTTATACTTTTGAGATACCGACCATAGGCCCTGAAGGCAAGAATCCTTTTTGGAGTACTGTTATTTTTAGAAACCCACCTCCTACGGTGGAAGAACTTTTTGGTTGAGGGATAGGTGTTGATATACCTATTGCCTCTGAGTTGTGAAAAATGTCTGATACATACATGGTACCTTTAGACCACTTTTCCACTATGCCCACTAGTGTCACCATTGTCCCAGATGCACAGTCATTTGGTCCTCGACCAACAATTTATCTCCAAATGGACCATTCCATTATGGTCTCGCATGTTGATAAAATTCCCGCCAGAAATGTGACACCATCCCAAGCTCCAATTGGAACACCACTCAGACCAAATCCGTCTCTCCCACTTGGGTACAGAGCTTTAAACCCTACCATTGTTAACACTACCCAGGTTACACCTGGAGCTTTTAGTATATTTGTTCCTCCTGGATATAATGTCGTTGTTAGTTCTATACCTACACTCAGAGGAGTTGGTCTTGGTGGCTCCAATCCAATTGGATACATTGGTCATTCATTCTCTTCTAGTTCCCAGATCCCTTTAGGCACTCAAACTCCCGCTAAGGGGAAACCTCCAGTTGGAGGGAAACCTCCATTTGGAGGGAAACCTCCATTTGGGAGGAAACCTCCAGTTGGAGGGAAACCTCCATTTGGAGGGAAACCTCCATTTGGAGGGAAACCTCCATTTGGGGGGCAACCTCTAGTTGGAGGATAACCTTCGTCTGGGGGGAAACCTCCATTTGGTAGTCATACTCAAATGGGAACACAACCTCCGCTTGGGGGGAAAACTCAAACTAGAGTCTATAACCCATGATATGGACAAAATACTGCACAAAACCCTTGCACATTCTATTTCCAGGAAATCCACTATTCCTTGGGGGGAAAAATCTTCAGGGTCAACAACAACCTCCTTACTCTCACAGGTCTAATATTTATCTTCCCCACGGGGCTACCATACATCAGCCTCAAGGATCAACTACTTACCCCCCTCAAGAGAAAAATGTTTATCCCCCCTATGGTAAAGTAAAACATTTGGCTTACAACACTCAGAGCCCATCGGGTTATCCTCCCTATGCTAATCTTTCTCAACCTTCATCAAATCCTGGTTATATTGGTCAACAACAACCATATGTAGGAGGACCTACTGGATACAATTATCCACCTAACCCAGTTTACGGTCCTACTGGTGTCCCTATACCACATCAGTATCACCCTCAGGTTAACTGACAGCTACCATTCCTTGCAACTCTGGATCTACCAAACTTATCTCAGTTGACCAATGATCCTATACTACATTCTCTTTACTAGCCAGTGATTCCAGCAAAATTGCCTTCTGATATCCCTAAATTTGACGGTAAATCCGGAGAATATCTAAACAACCATGTCATGACCTTCCATTTATGGTGTTCATCAAACTCCTTAATGGACGATTCTATACATTTGCATCTTTTCCATTGAACACTTATGGGCTTGGTAGCCAAATGGTATATCAAAATAGCACGCGGTTCTTTTCAAGATTTCAAATCCCTTGCTATGTCCTTCCTCACACACTTTCAACTACCCATTCGATATGAGACGGGTACCTAACTATTGACCTCCCTTCATCAGACAAACTTCGTGCACATCTCTGATCATATTCATTCATGGCCAGTTACTAGCAGAATGGTTAACTAAATCACTTTTACCCCCGATTGCTTGTGATGTTTCCATGGGTGGTGTAGTCACTGAATAAGAAACCATTGCTCGGGCTCAATACTTAGATTTGGTTTATTCAAAATCTAGTACTCTGTATGAGTTGATACCAAATGCTACCAGTTCCACTACTAATCCATCCAAACCGACATCCACTTCGCATGCAGATGGATTTATTGGCTCCGTCAAAACCCAATATACTTCCCAGTAGATTGGAACGACATAGAGGTCCTCTTCGGCATCTAATCCTAGTTCGACCACACCCTCCTATTCCTCTTCCCAAACTCAAATCTCTGAGGTGAATGCAGTCCAATCTGCCCCTTCACAACAATCCACGAGTAAGAAGAAAACAAAAAATAAACCAAAAAAGAACAATAATAATGAGCAACTAAAAACTCAAACTCAAACACATGCTTCTGAAAAGAAACCACAGCAGAAACCGAAATTCCCATGCCTCATTTGCGGTGACGATCACTACACACGATATTGTCCACATCACGATGAAGTGGTCAAAATTTTTAAAGGAAATTCACAAGCCTCCATGCTTACTCAGCCTTTTCCACAGCATTAATCCATGGTTGCTCAAACCCCCACTCTCGGGGGCAGTTCCAGCCAATCTCATGATGAGGCCTCGACAAGTGCCCATATTTACATGTTTAATGGGATTGATTTGACCACTCGCACTAGGACATACAACACACCAGTTAAACCTGACAAAGAAAAGGCCACTAATGGTTCTTCGTTGGATCCATCACCATCCCCTATTATTACTCCATATTTTAGTCCTCCATATGGATCACTTCAGATTGAGAAACCTTCGTTTGACTCTATATTACGCCCTTCCAAGAGCACTATTCAGAAATCTACCTTCAATCCTAGTTCATGAGCTGCTAAAACTACAACATTGTTGAAGATTTGGCCCAAGCACTGTGTGCTATGTCTGCGTTAGAAGTTCTACAAAACTTCCCGAGTCAATGTAGAATGATATTGGCTGCCATCGGTGCTTTTGATCCCAAGTCATGTAATAATATCACATTTAATATGGATAATTATAAGTCTTGACTCTCCCATCAACTAGATTTTCAAATCGATGTGGTTGTTCACAATCAACAAATCCACTGAACTATATTGGATGAGGGAACCTCTACTTGTGTCATGTCTTTGTCTTGTGGAAAGGCTTGAAATCACCTTCCCCTAATAAATCCCCTACGATGTTACGCTCTTTCAATGGGCGCAGTTTTCATCCTCACAGAATTTTATAGTCCTTAGCCATTCTGTTGGGCGGAAAAACCATTACCATTGACGTCGAGGTAGTTAATGCTTCCCTCGATTACAACCTATTACTTGGAATAAGTTGGTTCTATGCTATGATTTTTGTCACTTCATCAGTGTTTCGATGTGTACAATTCCCTCATCAAGTCAAAATTGTCACTATCGATCAACTAGACTTTTGTACACTTGATGCTCGCACTCCTTCCACCAACAACATTCCTTTTATGGGAGATCACAATATTACGTATGAAAGCGTTGGTGTTGTCTTGTTGAAAGACTCTATCCTTATGGGTACCTTCCCTACACCACTTCCACCTACCGCACATCATATTTCCACCATCAATATGATTTTAACTATGGCTTATCAATCTCTGGAATCATCTGACCCTTGGATTGTGTCTAGTCCTCTGGAATTTGATGTACTAGGTGATACCATGCCACTTAGTCCAACCAAGGCCGTATACATTAATATTCAATCTTCCTCTCCCTCCTCAGATGACCAACATCTATTAGCACCCGATACCTATTCGATACCATCTTGGTTAAATTCCTTATCGTCTGCAATCGACTACATTTCCCAAATTTTTCCTTCTGACAAATCTATAATGGAAATGCTTAGCATTGATGACGTACCTTGGGATGATAGCCATCATTGATCCTCTTTTCTTCCACCTCTCGAAGAAATTCAAGAAGACATACACTATGTCTTCCCTCCTAATGTTGTCGATTTTCCGCAATGTCCCATCCTCACACAAGATATACTTTCTGAGGGGTATTTGGGAAACATTTCATCTACAATCATTATCGACATTTCAATTAAGGAAGGTGTCATGGAAAACATTAATATCGATGTTAATTGCAGGCCCAAGGAGGTGGTCTCCTATACTGCCCTATTCAAAGAATTTAGCGATGTCTTTGCTTGGACCTACGAGGAGATGTCAGGGATCGATCCATCAATCGTTGTGCATGAAATCAAGACTTATCCTGGTGTGAAACCTGTTAGACAAAAACTCTGCCTAGTTCATCCCAGGAAAACCACAGCTATCAAGGTAGAGGTTGAGAAACTTTTGAAATATGGCTTTATCTATCATGTCCCTTTGACGGAATGGGTTTCTAACCTTGTTTTGGTTGCTAAGAAATAAGGGACCATTTGTGTCTACGTTGATTATAGGGACATCAATAAGGCTTGTCCGAAGGAAAATTACCCTACACCCTTCATCGACCAAATCATTGATAATTGCACTGGTAGCGTAATTTTCTCTTTCATGGATGGATTTTCAAGGTACAACCAAATTGATATTTTACCTATAGATCAACATAAGACAACCTTCATCTACCCGTGGGGAACTTTCGCTTATCAGAAGCTACCGTTTGGCCTCAAAAATGTCGGTGCTACTTTCTAGTGGACCATATCATATGCTTTCCATGATATCAAGCATATTGCGGAACCTTACCTCAATGATTTACCTACCCACTCATCCAGTCAATCCGATCATATCGGTCATCTATGGGCTATTTTTCTTCGATGTCGGTTCTACCATATTCGTTTTAACCCACATAAGTGTAATTTTGTTGTCGAATCATGATGCCTCCTCAGTTTCTTGGTCTCCAAAGATGGGATTCAAGTGGATCCCTTAAAAACTAAAGTTATTCTTTCTTTACCTCCACCTAACAATTTGACACAACTCCAAAGTTTGCAGGGGAAAGAAAAATTTCTTCACCATTTCATTTGTAACTACGCTGAGATTACTAAAGCATGCATGTGATTGTTGCAAAAAGACACTCCTTTCATCTAGGATGACACTACTCAACAATATTTTGATGCTCTCAAGCATGCACTGACCAACGCACCTTTGTTGCATCCTCCGAATTATACGAAGGACTACATCCTTTACTTAGTTGCCTCTACTTCCACTATTTCTATGGTGTTAGTTGAAGAGGAACTCAACGGTGAGGAACATGTTATACATTATATGAGCAAGAGTCTATCTAGTCCTGAGCTCCAATATTCACATGTTGAAAAGTTGGCTCTGGTAGCTGTCATCATTATCCAGAGATTTTGTCACTACATTTTTCTACGCACCACCACAGTCATTGCGGACTCCAACCCCATGTATCATATTTTGATACATCAAGTCCTTGGGGGGAAATACTCTAAATGGATCGTCATCCTTCAGGAATTCGATCTTGAATTTGCTAAGTCTAAAGGAAAAAAATCCTTGGTGTTTGCGGAGCTTGTCTGCGACTTTCCCCATGCTGATGAGGATACTGAGCCCAGAGATTCTCTCCCTGATGAAATTCTCTTCCTCATTAGCACATCTAATCCTTGGTATGGATATATTCTCCTTTATCTCCAAACCCAACGTTTTCAGCCTGATATTTCTCGTGAAGAGTGTCGATGTATTTGTCACCATTCTCATCGTTACCTTATCATCGGTGACACTTTGTATTGTCCTGGTATTGATACTATCCTTCAACGATGTTTGACTCATGAGGAGGTTGAACACATTTTGAATGAATGTCACCTTGGAGCTTGTGGTGGTCACCTTTCTGGGATTGCTACAACTCAGAAGATTTTACGTGCCGGCTACTTTTGGCCCTCGATTTTCAAAGATTGTATTGAGGCCGTCAAAAAATGCCCACCCTACCAAGTTTTTAACAAAAAGGCATGAACCCACCCTACTCCACTACATCCTATCATTGCCATCGACCCCTTTTCCAAATGGGGTATTGATTTCATGCAGTGTAATCCTACCTCAGTCGGGGGGCACGGTTATATAATCGTCGTTGTTGATTACTTTACAAAATGGGTTGAGGCTATGCCTACCTTTTTGAATGATGGTCGTACTACAGCTCTTTTATTTTTTAATCACATCATCACTCGCTTCGGTGTCCCACAATCCATTGTCATTGATCATGGTTCGCATTTTCATAACCAGATGATGAATGAGTTGCATGCCAAACTGGGTTTTCATCATGAGAACTCATCCCCATACTATCCTCAGGAAAATGGACAATTTGAAGCTATCAACAAAGTCCTAAAAGCCATGATTCAGTGTATGGTAGGGGTAAACAAGACATCCTGGCATCTACAACTTTTCTCCGCTCTTTGGGCTTATCGGACCTCAGTGAAAACCGCTACTGGATTCACTCCTTTCCAGTTAGTGTATGGCATCGAAGTTGTTTTACCAATCGAGTGTGAGATTCCATCATTGAAACTTAAAGTAGAACTCCTACCCCATAATTCTACCGAAGAAGAACGTTTCTTACATCTAACCAGGTTGGATGAAACACATCATGATGTTGCTCTCATTAACAAGATGCATCAAAAATAGATCAAGAATCAATACGAAATATCTGTCCACCCTTGGACTTTTACAGAAGGAGACCTAGTCCTCATCTATGACCAGGCTCACGACAAGTTAGGGACAGGCAAGTTATAACCTCTGTGGCATGGTCCTTGTTGGATCATGTTGTCATTGATGCCAATGGTTTGATTGATTGATGTCAAGTGATTGATTGATGTCAAAGGATTGACTGATTGATGATTGATGTAATATAATATTTATTTTCCTTGATGAGAATTCATAGATGAACATGGATCAATGAGTTGTCATTGATATGATGAATATGGATCAATGAGTTGTCATTGATACATGATGAAGATGGATCGATGTGGTTTCATTGGGATATGATGCATTGCTAGAAAAATATATAGATGACTCATTATTGTCTTATCATGATTGATAAGGTGCCCAAATGGATGAACTCCAAAGTGGTCCCCAATGGTGAAAACCCTCATGGGAAGATGCTTTGCGGATTGAGTTATCTTGGAAGAATGGTTGGAGGACCCATGTTCTCATTATTGTCTTATCATGATTGATAAGGTGCACCAATGGATGAACTCCAAAGTGGTCCCCTTATGGTGAAACCCTCATGGGAAGATGCTTTGTGGATTTATTTATCCTAGAAGAATGGTTGGAGGACCCATGCTTGTATGTGGAATAACGATGAAGATCAAGGAAATTATTGGTGAAACTATCCTAGATGGATAATTTTTGTCATGTCATTTCCGGTGGTATGTGGAATGTCACATAACTCCTCGTGGTTTGAAATTTATGGCCTTATGAAGATGAAGGACCCCCACATGAAGGCTTGAATCCCCCAAGGTCAAAGAATTCAAAGTGACCTAAAAGAAGAAATCATTATTTAAATAATAAATTAAAGTGAAAAAGTCAAGGTGGATTATTTAAATAATAAAGAGAAGTGACAAAATCAAGAAATGATAAAGCAAGGTGACAAAATCAAGAAGGAATATTTATGGAAAGTGGTTAACCCTAAAAATAAATAAAATAGGTTAAGTGACCTAGAAATGGGTTAAGTGACCTAAAAGAAGAAATCATTATTTAAATGATAAAGTAAGGTCACAAATTCAAGGTGGATTATTTAAATAATCAAGAGAAGCGACAAAATCAAGAAATGATAAAGTAAGGTGACAAAATCAAGAAGGAATATTTAAATGATAAAGTATTGGAGAACTTTCTATTTATGGAAAGTGGTTAACCCTAAAATAAAGAAAATAGGTTAAGTGACCTAGAAATGGGTTAAGTGACCTAGAGGATGAAAGTATAAATAAGATAGCAATGGTCTCTTGTTGATCATCCTTTTTGTGGATCAATGGAGAGCTTCTTGTGAGAATATATTTTGGAGTATTGATGGAGAGCTTCTTGTGAGAGCTTCTTGAGAATTTTTGTTGTGAAACACTTGAGAATATTGAACATCTATAGGTGACTAAGGTAAACAAGGATATCTAAGCCCAATTTCAGAAGGAAGGTGAAGAAAAGAGGGCCGGAATTGAAGGGAGGATAAATTATTTTTATGATGCTTTCTAAGGTATGTTATTTACAGGTCATCTCACCATTTTTGTAATAACCTTTTTTATATAATGATTCTGACCGCAGGATTGATATTCCATCGAGGAAACATATCCAAGTATATTTGGTAAAAAATTCATCTTGTGGGTCTTTGTATGTTTGGAGATACACTCCATGGAAAATAGGGTTTGTGGCTAGTCCTGAAACTAGTCTAAAATAGATGTTTCGGGTAAACACATCATAACTTATTCATGACAGATCCAAATTTGGTGAGACAAATTGTGTTGGTTATAGTACATTCTTTAGTATTCTCTATAACAATTTCATCTTGATTCAACAAATATTATGTGCGGGGCACACTCTACAACGTCGTTGTCTAGAATAAGACAGAATTCAACAAGGCGTGCCATTTTTTATATAACTCCTTTTCTAGGAGGTTCCAAGTAGTGCCACCTGGTGGAATTGTATAAAACAAACTGAAGAAAATTTTGTATCAATTTCATATTTTTATTCATTGCAGGTACAAAGTTATGATTATTTCAAGTTAGGGTTGTTGACTAATCCAAAACTAGTCATGGTTGAGACAAGCAACTGATGAGTTGGCACATAAATGAGGTGTACAGTTGATGATGTTGGTACATATTGATGATTCATTGTTGATGAGTAGTTGACACATGATTGGTATATACTTGGTACATGGTTGCATGCACTTTTTTATGGTACAGGCTGATTACAGGTTGTTTGGCATAGGTTGGTGCATGGTTGATGCTCTTGTTTATGGTACAGATTGATATCTGTTGAGGATTGTTGCCTCATCTCAGTTGGTGCTAAGAACATAATATGAGTATTGCATATAGATTTGGTTCTCTTTTAGAGTTGTACTCTATTCAATTGTTGCTGAAAAACCCAAGGATCAAAGTCCATAATAAAATGAAAAATTGTACATACATCTTGTGTTCCTTGTGTTCCTTGTGGAGATAATTTGCTGATGATATATTGCTGATATATGTTGCTGATATGTATTCACATATAACTGATTATTAATTATAGAAATGAGTAATGAGTAAATGTCGAATGTTAACTAATGATTTTTGTGTAAGAGGGAAGTTTTCGGAAGATCCCCACACTCATTCACCCCCCCCTCTAAGTGTGGTAGGTGTGTCCAACAATTGGTATCAGAGTGGGCCTTCACTACAAGCCTTAACAAGCTTGAAGGAAATCCATAGACACACAAATGGATGATGAAATACCAATCCTTTATGAGGAAAACTATTCTACTTGGAGAATAGAGATGAGAGTGCGTTTGAAGACAATGGGAGCAGCTATTTGGAAGGCAACCATTGGTGGATCAGTTCCGTTGAAGAACAAGTCAAATTTTTCATCTCAAAGGGAAGGAAAGAAGAATGATGCATTTACTCTCAAGACCATTCTTAGTGGACTTTCAAGCCCTATCAAAGAGAGCATGGGACAATGCACTTCTGCCAATGATCTATGGCTAAAGCTAGAGGATACATATCAAGAAAAGAAAGAATATGTTGAAGACCACTCCGTCAAGATTATGAAAGGTAAAGAATCTCTAACTCTTGATTGCATATGTGATTATTTTGAATGAATTTCAAATAAAGAAAAATAATCATGTGATGATGTTGGAAAGAAGGAAGATATTGAAGATACTTCAAATGAAGGTAAAGAATCTCCAAAGAATCTTGATTGCATTAATTCAAAATGTGATGATGTTGAATTTTTCTCAAGTGAAGAAGATGATCTAGAAATAGCTTGTGTAAAGTTTGATGATAGTTATTCCATGGAAAGAATAGAAGAAAATCTATTAGAACTTCAAAAGAAAATTGAAGAGGGTTTATATAGATATAGAAGTGATCATTTTTATACACACTATAACAATCTTTCGGATTACACTAAAACGTTTCTTAGGAGGAGTCAAAGGTACATCTTGATGTTAAAGGAAATGCTCAAAGAGAGCAATAAGACTCAACTAGAAGAAAAGGAAAAATAAATCACAAGACTAAAGAATGAAAAAAAAAATGTGAAGGTAGATGATGAGATTAGAAAAAGTTTTGAAACTATTGTCCATCTCAAGACCCAAATTGAAGAAGCAAAAATAATAGAGGAACTATTGAAGAATCAAATAAATGAAAAGGAAGAGTCATATTGTAAGCTAGAAGCTAAAATTGTTGACCTTAGAAAGAAGGTAGACAAGTAAAACAAATTCTTGAATAGCTCACTAATATTGGATGAGATCTTATAAAGTCAAAGATCACCATATGATAAATCAGGTCTTGGATACAAAGGAGAAGATACACATGCTAAAGCAAGCACCTCAAAGAAGCATGAGGTAAATCCATCAAAGAAGGAATACAATGTTGCAAAGCAACCATCTACACAAGGCAAAGAAAATTTCAAAAGAACAAAGCAAGGAAGACATCAAGAAAGTATTCTTGGGACACCAAAGCAAAGGTATGAAAGTATTTTTCATGGGCATTGTTATTCATGTAATGGATATGGTCACAAATCTTTTGGATGTAGATCTTATGAAAGGAGATATAATGGAATATTTTATAACACCATGAGGTGTTGGAGATGTGATCAAGTAGGACACATTGTTGTTCACTGTAACACTATGAGATGCTACAGCTGTAGTGGATTTGGCCACAAATCCCATGAGTACTAGAAAAAAAAAAATTCCATGATGAGGACTTCAGATAGCATGGCTAGAAGAAGGAATGAAGTAAAAAAAGGGAGATATATTTGAAAAGATGGATGCTCAGAGCTCAAGTTCTGAGGAGCAGGGACATCTACAGAAATTTGTGAAGAAGACAAAGCAGCCAGAATAGAATGAAAGACTAAAGGGAAGTTCAAAAGTGTCATCTACTGAGGCATATGTGGGTGTTAGTGGTATCAGTCGCATACATACACAGGATGACCGTGTATAGGTCGCATACATACGCGAGATGTCTATGTAGAAGACCGCGTATATGTGGTAAAGCCTTGAGAAAAAGGCTATGCACATGGATTGCAGCTTGATGTGATGGTATAACACTTTGTTGCGGGGTCTGACATTGTTTGTTGTAGGTTCTGACACTATTTGTTGTAGGTTTAAGTGTTCATCTATTGGATTATGTAAAATAAAATCTCGAGTGCATGACACTAACCCATGAGTATGGATTGATGTTGATATGTTGGTGTACAAGGCTGGTCATATTTGAGTTTCATTGATATATCTTATGATGTATTATTGGAAGCATATGTCGATATCATGGTGCATGCATATTTCATGTGGATTGGGCTACATATTGGGACATGTAGCTGGTGAGTTGATGAAATGATCATGTTGTACATCATTGATAGTTGATGCATGATTGGTACACTTCTAGTACATTGGTAGAAGTACCTACTAACAGGATGATTGGCACATATTTTATGGAGGATTTGGCATACATGTATAGGATTCATCATTTTGTGGTACTGGTGCATGGTAATGTACATGTTTGGTACACTCATAGATGGCATATACTTGATGATACTACACCATTGGCACTACTTGATTAGCAGAACAATTGATATTTGTTTGATACATGGCTATGGCACTTGATTCATGATGGAGACATATCATGAGTGATATGATACATTGTTTGGAATATTGGTAGATGCACATGGTTGGCATGTTGGTGGATTCACATGGTTGGCATATCGGTAGATGCACATGTTGGCATATTGGCAAAGGCATATGATTGATATATTCCATGGATGATATTTTTTTTGGCACATTGCATGATGTTGATGTACATGGATGATGTACATAGGTGTTGTGCATGATAAGCACACTTTTTTGTACATGGATGTTGTGCATGATGGGCACATTTTGGCACATGATTGATATTTGGATCACGATTCTTTATTTCATTGTTGTTTCAATATGGTTGGCATGGCATGAGTTTGATGCATGAACAGGTCCAAGGATTTCTATATGGTAGCACATTGGGGAGACATACCCTTAGGGGGAGTCATTCTTCTTCCCTTGATTATAGGAGGAGATATTTATCAGATGCATACCTATAAAAGAGCCCTATATTTGAAGAAAGAGCACAAAAGCATAATTCCAGGGGGAACGATGGTCACAGGGGGAGTATGTTCAATGTATCTTCAGCATTACATTAGAGTGATATCCCTTGTTCAAAAGGGGAGAGATTATTCAGAGGAAGATCAAATGCATTCAGACATGGGGAGCAGCACCAAGGAGAGTTCAAGCAAGGGGATTAGCCCCAAGATGAGAATGGCCCTTTGCCATTGATGTCAAAGGGGGAGAGTTAATCACATTGATGTGATTGATGTTTATTGATGGGGAGAGATAGTCACATTGAATATTTATGTAGAGCATTCCTTATCTACATGTTGACATCAATAATTGGTAATTGGTGTTGACATCAATGTTGGTATTGCCATCAATGCCAAAGGGGGAGATTGTTGGATCATGTTGTCATTGATGTCAATGGTTTGATTGATTGATGTCAAAGGATTGACTAATTGATGATTGATGTAATATAATATTTATTGTCCTTGATGAGAATGCATAAATGAATATGGACCAATGATTTTTCATTGATATGATGAAGATGGATCAATGAGTTGTCATTGATACATGATGAAGATGGATCGATGTGGTTTCATTGGTATATGATGCATTGTTGGAAAATTGTATAGATGAATCTCATCCAAGTGGATATTGGTGGCCACCCACCTTTTCCAAATGCCTCAAAACAATTTTCTGGCCATTTTGGCAATTTACTATTTTTAGCAAGTTTTAACTTCCGGGGCCATTTTGAGGGTCCAAATGAAGGTTTTTCGAGATATAGGTTCTCAATGATATCCAAAGGAATGATTGAGCCCCCAAAATGAATCTCCTCGACAATACCTTTCCAACGAGCTATCACACGCCTAAAA
>ML795588.1:23951-37153 GCA_009831015.1 Picea engelmannii | reverse complement strand
GATTATTTTCGGCACGAAATGAGAGCGGAGATATAATAAAGAAATGCACAGAGATATTGCAGATATTCAATAATATAACAGAAATGTATCAGAGATGAAACCATAAACATAGATATACAGTAATACATGATTTCTATTAATCATAGAAATGTACAGAGACTATAAAAATACAAAGTGAAAGACTCGCTAGAATGGTGGCAGCTTATCTCTGAGAAGAGATGTGATGGCTACTCAAATTCGCAAGAAGATGGTTACAATGAGTCTTTGGAGGCCTTTTTACAATAATCGGGAATGACAAAAGTCCTAGACATCCAAAAACCTAACCCTAGGAGATGAAGCGCCAAAAGTCATGTGGGCCCTGTTTGGGTAAGTTGGTGCATCAACTTCCCGAGGTCGTAACTTTTGCATATGATCTCCGTTTTAGGCGTGTGATAGCTCGTTGGAAAGGTATTGTCGAGGAGATTCATTTTGGGGGCTCAATCATGCCTTTGGATATCATTGAGAACCTCTATCTTGAAAAACCTTCATTTGGACCCTCAAAATGGCCCCGGAAGTTAAAACCTGCTAAAAATAGTAAATTGCCAAAATGGCTAGAAAACTGTTTTGAGCCATTTGGAAAAGGTGGGTGGCCACCGATATCCACCTGGATCAGTGACCTAGAGGATGAAAGTATAAATAAGATAGCAATGATCTCTTGTAGATCATCCTTTTTGTGGATCAATGGAGAGCTTCTTCTGAGAATATATTTTGGAGTATTGATGGAGAGCTTCTTGAGAATTTTTGGTGTGAAAAACTTGAGAATATTGAAGATCTATAGGTGACTGAGTAAAAAAGGATATCTAATCTGAATTTCAGAAGGAAGGTCAATAAAAGAGGGCAAGAATTGAAGGGAGGATAAATTATTTTCATGATGTTTTCTAAGGTATGCTATTTACATGTCATCTCACCATTTTCGAAATAAATATTTTTTTATAATGATTCAGACTGTGGGATTGATATTTCATTTAGGAAACACATCCAAGTATATGTGGTAAAAAATTCATCTTCTGGGTCGTTGTATTTTTGGAGATACACTCTGTGGAAAATAGGGTTTGTGGCTAGTCCTGAAACTAGTCTAAAACAGATGTTTCGTGTAACAACGTCATAATTTCTTCATAATAGATCCAAATTTAGTGAGACGAATTGTATTGGTTATTGTATAGTCTTAAGTATGTTTTGTAACAGTTTCAGATTGATTCAATGAATATTCCGTGCAGGGCATGCTCTACAAGGTCGTTGTCTAGAATAAGATAGAATTCAGCAAGGTATGACATTTTTTCTATAACTCCTTTTATGAGAGGTTCCAAGTAGTGCCACCTAGAGGAATTGCATAAAACACATTGAATAACATTGTATATCAGTTTTAAATCTTTATTCATTATAGATACAAACTTATGATTATTTCAAGTTAGGGTTGTTGACTAATCCAAAACTAGTCATGGTTGAGACAAGCAGTTGATGAGTTGGGACATACATGAGGTGTATAGTTGATGATGTTGGTACATATTGATGAGTCATTATTGATGAGTAGTTGACACATGATTGGTATATACTTGGTACATGGTTGGTTGCACTTGTTTATGGTACAGGTTGATTACATGTTGTTTGGCATAGGTTGGTGCATGGTTGATACTCTTGTTTATGGTACAGATTGATATCTGTTGAGGATTGTTGCCTCATCTCAGTTGGTGCTAAGAATGTAAGATAAGTCTTGCATATATATTTGCTTCTCTTTTAGATTTGTACTCTATTCAGTTGTTGTTGAAAAACCCTCGGATTGAAGTCCATAATAAAATGAAAAATTGTACATACATCTTGTGTTCCTTGTGTTCCTTATGGAGATGATTTGTTGATGATATATTGATGATATATGTTGTTGATATGTATTCACATCTAACTGATTATTAATTATAGAAATGAGTAAGGAGTAAATGTTGAATGCTAACTAATGAGTTTTGTGTAAGAGGGAAGTTTTGGGGAAAAGATCCCCACACTCATTCACCCCCCCTCTAAGTGTGGTAGGTGTGTCCAACAGTCCTTACATTGTGATACGTGTTTTACACAAAGTCACCTACGAGTTAGTCGATTATGACGAAATCTCCCTAGGTGAGCCCCAGAACGGGATTTACCTAAAGAAGTACTATGCCTAGATCACCTAGCATATGTGCTTTGTACACTATTGTATTTTTAGTTTGTTGTGTCTTTTTCTTTTGCGTGCTTGAGTTTTTTCCTTAGCCACTTATACTATGTCTTGTGTTTTCATGCACAGATGACATATTCCTTTCCTATTTTTGTCGGGTTTGTGGATGGAACTAGTCGACACACCCAGAACGTTGTTTATGCAGCTTGGGTCATTTATCACTCTGACGAGTTAGTGAGTTCCGGAGGTATTTTCTTAGGATCAACGACTAACAACATGGCAGAATATCATGTTGTCATCAAACTTTTAACCGAAGCCTCCTCCCTAGGTTTTTCTCGTATGATCATTAACCTAGACTCACAACTTGTGGTTTGTCAACTTAATTGCATATATGTTATTCGTAATCCTATCCTGCTACGTCTCCACTTACAGGTTCATCACCTTGAACGAATGTTTGATTTTATCAAATACAGACACAGTCCAGGAGAACTCAATATTATTTTGGATTCGTTAGCTAATTACATCATGGATAGGTATCTCACACATCATGGATAAGTAAATCACATCACATATCATTATATAAATTAAAACACATCACATAAAAGACATCATTTGGCACTATAAAAACTCGGGAATGTATATATATACGGTGTGACTGAAAATGTTTGATTACATCAAAAAAGTACTTAGACGGGCAAAATTTTGGGTCTTCACACCCATATTACATCACCAGAAAAGTTTATACAATCATCAGAGAGACTCTAATCTCCCTGTACTGCATTGTGCTGAGAGTATCATATCACAGCACAGGCCACTTGCCTCAGTAGAGACTTAACACTCTCAGATACTCCTACGGTGTTTCTTTGTAGATGTAGGGGCACCTCCTGCCTCCTTAGAGGGGAGATGCCCATCATGAGGCCCTGGAGGTTCCTTTAAACCTCCTGGTCACCTCCTACTGCTACCCCTGGATCTACTGCAACCTGAGCATCCCCGCAATGTCTCGATACTGGTATCTCGACCAAACGTACTGCTCCTTTGTCTGCATGATGAAACGATACATCCGTTAGAAACTCTTCTATGTACCCATAAAAAAGATAAATTTTAAAAAATAAAAAAAACACTTGACAAGATATTCTTGGTTTCTTACCTGACGCATCCCATACCTCTCCTGTCGACAGCACTAAGTCCATACTTCCTCAGAACTCCACCTCGGCATATGGGAAGTCTTCTATCCAGAGAAACTAGCACCTCAACCAAGTGAAGAAATCTCTGGTGAACTTGAACTCTGACTCTGCTACTAGCCTTGGAGACAAACTAGTCCATCGCTCCATGCGTGGTTATCCCACTGGTTGTAATGCCAATTCTATCTGAGGTTTCATTTGAGGAATGTGTTCTAAGAAGAACGAAACCAGGAATGAACCATATCTGATCTACTTTTGTTGCCCTACCCTGCATCACGTAATATGCTCCTTCACATTATGAAGGAACCCTGCACTCCAGTTAAACATTGTCGACTCTACACACTGCAAACCATAGGCCACTTGTGTTCTTGAAGTTAAGTGTGCACTTTCACTTCCTTCTATACTCGTGATGGAAAACAAAATAGACTGAAGAGGTATATCCTTGATATCTTTGATTGTGATTCTACCTCCCACCAGTCTCACTCCTGGGACACAGTGGTCTACCAAATACTCTTCCACAAGCACAAGAAGTACCCTCTGCCTAGATAAAAATATGGGAACCCCTCTTTTCGAGAGGCCAATTAGGAAGTATACATCTTCCAACTCGATGGTGATAAGTTGTGTTCCAATTTGGAACCCTTTGTTGGTCACTATAATTGCTTATTTAACTAAACAATCAAGTGCTACATAAATTGTCAACCTAGGGAAGTTTGTTTATTTCAAAGGTAATCACGCACTATATATGCTCAATCTCAAAAGCAATATAGAGTTGTAGTAAAAATACATTAATCACACTTTGCCTTGAACAAACTGAAGTTCTACTTGGAATTACAGGAAAGAAACCTACCTATTGCAGAGTTCAAGTTTAAATAAATAATTATCTAAAGAATCTTGGATTACATTTAAGAAAATAACAACAAGATGTTAAAACAGGAAAGACCAACTATTCTGTAATAGAGAACGGGACCCTATTCCCCAAGAAGGAATCTTCAGCACCTGTTTCTGATCATCACACTTTTATGAACTCATTGCTAACTGAAATGATTGACACACACTGAAGGCTAACTAACTCTTAACAGAGAACAGAACCCTATTCCCAAGCAGGAATCTTCAGCACCTTTTTCTAATCATCACACTTTCATAGATTCATTGCTAATTGAAATGATTGACACACATTGAAGACTAATTATCTCTTAACAGAGAACATGACCCTATTCCCCAAGCAGGAATCTTCAGCACCTGTCCCTGATTATCACGCTTTCATAGATTCACCAAACATGATTACTAACTAGAATGATTATCAGTTACCCAAGCATGAATTATATGAAAACAATGTAACAACCAGTAAAACAGAGTTTCAGCAAGACAGAGTTCAGTAAAGTAGTGTTTCAGCAAAACAGAATTTAATCAAGGCATGAACAGAAATAACACTAACACACTACAGAGCTAACGGGTGAATCTTGTGAAGAAGGTGGGCCCTCCCTTCTCACAAGATTCCCCTCAAACGAAAGGAACTAGAGAGAAATGCTTAGAACAATGTTTTATTCATTTGTCAACTGTGTCATATTACAATCTGAAGTAAAACACGTCCTTCTCTGTAAATCATTTCTTAGTTCAGAATAAGAACCTCTCTAATGGTGATTTACTCTTACTTAGAGAGGAGAATCCCCTCGATACAATTTGATCATCAAATTACATGTGCGCCTCTGAATCCTATTCTTAGTCAGATCAAATCTCTATTGGAATAGGATATCCTGGTCTCCTGTAACAGAATGCTATTACAATAGTTGAAAAGGTGTTGAGTGAGGTATTGTTGTTGTGGCTAGAGTAACAGCTTCTATATTTATCTTCTTTACTGTTGTATGTTGTTTCAGCATCACAAATCGCAGGCTGTTTCAGCAATGGGATTTGTGTTCTGACTATTTCATCAACGTGGTCTCACGCAGCAGCGATGGTTAATTCTGGCTCAAGGTGCGGTTGTTGTGGTCAATGTAATAGATTTGTGTGAGTTGTTGTTTCAGCATCATAGACCACGGAGAGTGTAACAGCTTCTTCTTGTGTGAGTTGTTGTTTCAGCATCGTAGACCATGGAGAGTGTAGCAGCTTCTTCTTGTGTGAGTTGTTATTTTAGCATCGTAGACCACGGAGAGAGTAACAGCTTCTGTGTGAGTTGTTGTTTCAGCATCGTATACCACAGACTGTTTCAGCCACAGGGTTTGCATGCTTTGACTGTTTTAGCAACAGGCCTCAATGCTAATCTACAGTTTGAACTGTTTCAGCAATTATATATTTCTGATCAACGGTTAAGTACGAGAGTAATGTAAAATTATATGCAAAATAGATTAAACATATAGTAAAGAGAAGAGATGTTATATACCTTTGGAGAGATAGGGTAAGGTGATAATATAAGTTTAAATGTGAGTGGAAAAAGGGTGTAATGGTAGCAAAAGGTGTGAGAAAAAAGGTACATTGTAGGGTCCTAACATCCCCCCCAACTTAAAATGTTGCATGTCCTCGGGCAACTTCAGTCTGAATCAGAATCTGGATACTGACTCTGAGCGTGCAAGTTACTTAAGCAGTAGTTGTGGAAAGTGCTGTCTATTGGAGCTATGAATCCTTGAACGCATTGTAGCCTTTGCCAAGCTATTGTTTCATCCTTCTTGGGTAACTTATAATGAACTTGATATTTCTCTATTGGCATCCACAGGATAGGAAAATGAAACTAATAACCTATCCATCTTTCAACACATTGTTGAACACACTTGATGTAGCTAGGTACCCTGGAGATTGTTGTTTCAAGATTAGTGGGGCTAAAGGGATTGTGTTCCTGTCTTTTCTCAGTAGATTGTTGCCAAAACATGTTATTTTCTTGTAGGGCAGCAATCTCTGTGGATTTAATGAACTGTTGACAATCCTGAAGCATTGTTGTCTGTAGTTGTTGAATGTGTTGAGTCATCCCTGGTTTCTTCAAAAACTGATAATACTCTGTAACAAAGGTTGCAGCATTTTATGGTTCTGGCCGTATCCAAAGAAGGCGGTTATCCTCATTATGCTTGGCAGCTAGGAAGTCATCCTGCCATATAATCTGATTGTTAAAGAAGGAGGTGAGTGCCCTAATCTGGATGTCACCGACAAGAGGGTTAAGGTTAAGCTGTCGGTTCTCAGGGATGGCCTCATTATGAAAATATACCTCACAGAGGAGGTGTTGATCCATAGCAGAGGCTTTTGCAAAGGTTTTAACAAAATCTGTTGGATTTAACACTGCATGGGGTCTGCCTTCTTTGATTGATTTAATCTGAAACAATGTAAGTCGTTCCATGAGGAACAGAGAGTAATTGCAGGATGGTTTCCTTGCAGCCAACAAATTTTGTGTCAAGTCAAATATCAGGAGCAATCTTCCTTTTAGCTCCTTATTTTGTTTCTTATAGGCACGATATTCCTAGCGTGTTTGCTCCAAAGCTTCCCAGTTTGAATAGATTTTTTTATCCAAATTAGTCTGTGTTTCTCCAGGCTTTTGCCCTGTGTTCCTGCAGGCTTTTGCCCTATGTAACAACAGACTCTTTTTTCCATTTGTCAATTATTGCCTACTCATCCCATGGTTGAGTTTGTGTTTCAACGTTGCAAGTGGTAGGCTAAGGTAGGGTCTAAGTGGCTTGTTTCACAAAGGTGTGGGTATTGATCTGGCTAAGAGGGGCAGATTCATCAATAGGTAGTGTTTGTACAGCTTTATTAACAAAAACAAGGGCTTCAGATTTGACAATTGTTGTATGCCAGAGTTCAGTTTTAATTTTGGAAGGTCCTGCTAGTTCTTATGTAACAGCAGGGCATTCTTCTTTGACTGGAAAATTCGTAGGTGCAGGGGAAGCTTTTGGCATTGGAATTTGAATTACTTTGTAGCCCGCTTGATAGTAGATGTCCCCACATTGACTGCACATATATTCTCTACACGGATTCTCTATTGTATTTTCCTCTGTCATGGTTGTTGTGTGAGCTAGGGTGTACAATTTAAGTTCCTTCTCATAGGCTTCCTTTGCCATGGCTAGCTCTTGCTTGTAGGCTTCCAGTTCAGACCTTAGGAACTCATTTTCTTGTAAGACAGAGGCCATTGTTGGTTCTGGTTGAGGGGTGACTGGTTCTTGTGTAGCAGTCATAGCCGTACTAGCTGGTTCTTTTGGAGCAGCTACAGGATCGACAGCTAATTCTTGTGTTTCATCTTCTTGATGTAAAGAAAGTAATGTTGCAGCACCCTGGGCATTTGATTCTTGTGTCTCAATAACAATATCAGCAGTTGGTTCTTGTGTTTCAGCTGTAGCTAGTTCTTGTGTGACAGCTATAGCTGGTTCTTGTGTTTCAGCTACTGAATGAGTAGTTGGTTCTTGTGTTTCAGCTACTGAATGAGTAGTTGGTTCTTGTGTTTCAGCTACTTGATGAGTAGCTGGTTCTTGTGTTTCAGCTACTTGATGAGTAGCAGGCTCTTGTGTTTCAGCTAATTGTTGAGTAGTTGGTTCTTGTGTTTTAGCTACTTGATTTGAAAAGGATGATGTCGCATCATACTGGGCTGTTAGTTCTTGTGTTTCAGTGCCCGTGGGTGGAATAGGTAAAGATTCTGGAATTTGGGAGGTTGGAGGTGTACGGGGTTTTAACTATATGGGTTGGGGATTTAGGGCAGTGGCAGTAGTGGTTGCCCTTGTTGAGGCCCTTGTTCATTTTCTTTGTAAAAAGGGTGGAAAGAAAGGAATTTTCTTTCATTTACATGGGGGCTTTTCCTCAATGATGGGACAAGGAGAATTGTCTAGTTCAGAATCATCGCTAAGGATATGAACGGCAGGAGTGGATGATTCTGGTAAAATGTGGGGTGGGCTTGGTATGGTAGGGGGGTTAATTGGATTGATTGGGTCTGTGGGCAGACTGTTAGGTACTTTCGAAGGGTCTGGAGGGTTTTTTGGTTGTTGTTCCTGAAGATTTTCAGGAATTTCAATAGCTTCTTGGGGATCTATGGGTGGGTTTTTTAGTGGAGGGTTTTGTTGGGAAAAACCCTTTTGGATAATAAGTTGAGTGAGACGATGATGGGTGAGGGAAAGGGAAAGATTTTTAACCTTTTTACAGTAGTGCGACATATTTTTAAGACATCCGAGCAAATAATAAGGGATGTTTACCAACCTAGCATGTCGTAAATGAGACAACAGGACAAAATCATACTGGTAGACTACCTGGTATCGGCCTTCATAGGTAAGGTAATGCTTGAAAAACTTTGCGACTTTCGGCCATGGAGGTGGTAATGAGCTAAGTCGGACACCCCAGTCTTTAGGTTCAATTTGTTCCCCTGGTAAGAAGAAATCCTGTTGAGCATTAAGAATGACATGTTTGCGGCTGAACCAGCGAATGCCATTGGTAGGGAGACCCAAAACCTGCGCTATATCCTCCTCTATAACTGGGATCCGAACCCCTTGAACAATGGAATGATCTTCCTGAATATTTTGAGCAAATTGAAGAACCTGTTGTTGATCAAATCCCTGGAGCCTCTGAAAATAACCCAACCATATTGCCTGCAGAAAAATTTGATAAAATTATGGATATAGTTCTAACAGGGCTTTCATGGCGGGTTCGTATCGTATAACAGGGCCTCCCATAGCTAACCGCTCAGTAAAATCCACCGACAGAGAGTCGAGTAACCGCTTCTGTGCAGAGTGAGTTTTTCGAGTGAAGGCATGCAAATGGTGGTAAAACAACGAAAGGATGGTAAAAAGAGAATGACGGTGGTCGGTTCGTGTGAAATTATGGTATAGGATTTCGATATTTCCCTCCCCTCAAGTATGGATGACATAATGATTTTACATGAGTGGTAATAATGAATTGGAATCTTCTCATTAACTATAGTTCAATTGTATTTACATATAAAGTTTACATACCTCATCTTTACCTTTTGATTCGTACTTCAAACAAAATATAGTGTCTGTCCATAATAGTTCTGTAGT
This sequence comes from Picea engelmannii, assembly GCA_009831015.1. NCBI lineage: Eukaryota > Viridiplantae > Streptophyta > Pinopsida > Pinales > Pinaceae > Picea > Picea engelmannii. The sequence continues at coordinate 27,818 of ML795588.1, read as the reverse complement.
AGCCGTGGAGGAGACTTTTGATTTGTTAGAGGAATTGTATCAAGGATTTATTTACTGGAAGGACAAAATGTAGTCTGAGAGCGCAAAAGCTTACTGACAGAGAATGTTGAAAAGTTGGTGTTTCAGCAACAGGGAAAGAATAGAGAAATGTTCACTGAAGAGTGATGTTGCAGAATACTGTTGAGGCAGTGATGTTTCAGCCATAGAAAGAAGGGCGAAAAATTGTTGAACGGTGGTGTTTCGGCAATGGGAAAATGTGAAAAATTGTTGAACAGTGGTGTTTCGGCAATGGGAAAATGAGGAGAATTGCGGAATAGTGGTGTTTCAGCAATGGGAGAATGTGAAGAATTGTTGAGCAGTGGTGTTTCGGCAATGGAAAAATGTGGAGAATTGCGGAACAGTGGTGTTTCAACAATGGGAGAATGTGAAGAATTGTTGAACAGTGGTGTTTCGGCAATGGGAAAATGTGGAGAATTGCAGAACAGTGGTGTTTCAGCAATGGGAGAATGTGAAGAATTGTTGAACAGTGGTGTTTTAGCAATGGGAAAATGTGGAGAATTGTGGAACAGTGGTGTTTCAGCAATGGGAGAATTTGTTGAACAGTGGTGTTTCAGCAATGGGGAAGCTTGGCTCTTCTTGAAGTAGGATCGTCCTTCCTTGGTAGGCCTTTTCTTTAATCGAGAATCTGCAAAAATCAATTGCAACATGCCATTTCTTGACAGGGATTATTAGTAGACTAAATCTAATCTAATCTAATACTAAGGAAATTAATTTCAAAAAGAATTAATTACAATGAGGGGTAGGAGGCCCCTCTAAAAAGAGGTAATGAGAGTCTGCCACACATGTGGCCTTAAAATCTTCTTTGGAAATAGGGTGTTGGTACAAACGGAGCCGATGACCATTTACAAGTAACGGTGTTTTAGAGTCATTGATTGTGAGGAGCCTTACTATTCCACTATGGAAAATAGTGTCTACTTCGTAAGGTCCAAGCCATCTTGTACGTAGTTTCCCTTGAAATTCTTTAAACCGAGAGTCATACAGTAGGGCCCAGTTACCTTTTTGGAATTGCTTATGCTTGATAGCTTTGTCATGCCATTTTGATTTTTGTTGTTGAATAATAGTTGTCTGATGAATGGCATCTAGTCTTTTTTCATCCAATTCATTAAGCTGTTGCAACCTGGTTGTCTGTGCATCGGTCAAATCAAGGTTGACAGCTAAAGCAGTCCTTAAGGTTTTGATTTCAAATTCCACAGGAAAGACGACACTTTTTCCATAACCTAATTCATAGCGAGAGAATCATGTAGTATTTCTCCAGGTAGTTATGTAGGCCCATAATGCTTCAGGGAGCCTGTGAGACCAGTCCTTTCTATTTTCCTTCACTATTTTTGTAAGAATGGCTTCTATTACTTTATTTGTTCTTTCCACCTGTCCATTGGCTTGGGGGTGGTATGTTGTAGTCATTCTATGTTGAATATGATATTTTTGAAGGGTGGCTTTAAAACCATGAGAAGTGAAAGGAGGTCCTCCATATGTAACTAATTCTCTTGGCACTCCAAATCTGATGAAGATGTCTTCAAATAGGAAATCTAGAACTGCTTCTTTGGTTTCTCTATGGAGTGCTTTAGATTCCACCCATTTGGTCATATAATCTGTGCAGACCACTATGTAAACTTTTTGATTGGATGGGGGGTTAATGGGTCCTACAAAGTCTAAGGCCCATCTTTTGAATGGTTCAAGTACTATCTGGGGATTTAATGGAATTTCATCTCTATGATTAGGTTGGCCCATTCTTTGACAGCTATCACAGACCCGTACATATTTCTTTGCATCTTTAAAGAGTGAGGGCCAATAATACCCCATCCTGAGAATTTTATGTGTTGTTATTTTATCAGCAAAATGCCCTCCACAAGGGCCATCATGACAAGATTTTAGTAGATCATAAAACTCATCTTCTCTAATGCACCTTTGGATTTCTTGATCAAGTCCTGTGTGGAAAAGACACCCACTTATCCAACTATACCGAGCACTTTGTTGAATGATTCTTCTTTTCTCCCGATGGGATAGGTGTGGTGGTAACTTCCCTGCAACCAAGTAGTTAGCGATGTCTGCATACCAAGGTGAGTGAGTAGATACTACAAATAGATATTCATCAGGAAAGGAATCATCTACTGGGGTATCATCATTAGGTGTTAACCGAGAAAGGAAATCAGCAACTACATTTTCTTTTCCTGGTCTATCTAAAATTGTAATATCAAATTCTTGTAATAATACTAACCATCTGGTGACTGTAGCATTTGTGACAGGTTTGTTCATTAGATATTTGATAGTTGAGTGATCAGTATGGACAAGAGTAGAGTAGCCAGTGATGTAATGTCGAAATTTATTAATAGCATAGATAACTGCTAAAAATTCATTTTCGGTAACTGTATAGTTAAGTTCAGTGGGAGTCATATTCTTGCTAATGAAATAAATAGCATAAGGAAGATGATTTTCTTATTGTCCCAAAACAACTCCTATTGTTGTATCTGAAGCATCAGAGGATATATGAAAGAGAAGTGTCCAATCAGGTCCTCTTAGAATAGGGGTTGTAGATAACTGATGTTTAAGTGTATTAAATGCTTCCTGGCAAGAATTAGTCCATTTGAATTCGGCATTTTTCATCAGTAACACAAACAGGGGAGAAGTTATTTTGGAAAAAAATTTGATAAATCTTCTGTAGTATCCAGCATGTCCTAGAAAACTTCTTACCTTTGTTTGGGTTTTGGGATTAGGAAGATCTTTAATGACTTGTATCTTGGATGGATCCACCTAAATTCCTTGAGATGAAATAAAATGTCCAAGCACTATTCCTTCACTCATCATCATATGACATTTTTCTGTACTTAAGGAGAGGTGGGCTTGTATACATCGTTTAAGTAATTTCTCAAGGTTTTGTAGTGCTTCCTGAAAAGAAACACCATAAGGGGTAAAATCATCCATAAAAATTTCCATAGAGTCATTAAGCATATCAGAAAAGATTCCTATAACTTCTCTTTGAAAGGTTGCGGGTGCATTACATAGTCCAATTGGGAGGTCTCTATAAGCAAAAGTTCCCCAAGGGCTAGTAAAAGTGGTTTGATCTTGGTCCTGGGGTGCAATTTTGATCTGATTATACCCATTGAAACCATCTAAAAAGGAGAAAAATTTCTTCCCTGACAAACTGTCTAACACCTAATCAATGAATGGTAATGGAAAGTGATTTTTTTGAGTAGCCTTATTTAAGGCTCTATAATCCACACATACTCTCCATTTCCCATTTTTCTTAGGAACTGTTACCAACGGGGAAACCCATTCATTTTCTAATATAGGATATATAAACCCTACGTTGAGCAATTTTTGAAGTTCTTCTTTAAGGATTTCTCTTAAATTAGGGTTCATTCATCGTTGAGATTGGCAGATTGGTCGACAATCTTCCTTGATATATATACGATGAGTACATAATTCAGGAGAGATTCCTTTCATATCTGTATAGTCCCATGCGAATGCTTCTTTATGCTCAAGAATTAACTTCATTAATTGTTGTGTTTCAGCATCTGTCAGGTTAGGGCTTATGTTCAATGTTTTCCAGGTTCAGTTTCTACTGGTATGCTTTTAGAAGAGATGGTGGTAGATGTTTGAGGTGGGTTTTCAGAGTTAAGGTTTTCCTGATTATCTGACTCCAAAAGTGCATCTAATCGGCTATGAGTTTCTGGAGTCACGGAGGAGGGTTCACAAATAAAATTATTAATTACTTCATCCTCAGTGGCATCTTTAAGGCTTAAGGCTTGTCCGATAGTCAAGATGGGTTGAGTAAGTTGATCATCAAAGTCTACCCATACAGAATTATCA
>ML795587.1:170835-186970 GCA_009831015.1 Picea engelmannii | reverse complement strand
GTCGAACCGAACTTCCAGTAGCAAGTCTGAGAAGGGAAAAGTCAAAATCTTCAGCATCGTTGAAGGTTGGCGAAGATCAAGGTCGAGCACAGGGAGTGTGTTCGAGGGAGCTCTGAAGGAGTCAGAGTTGCAGAAGCTCAAGAGGGATAGCACCTTTTCTTCTCGGGGGGAGTAGACCCCAGTGAAGCTCATACAGTGCAAAGGTGGTAAAGCGGAGAACTCTTCAAGAGGGAGAGGATCGACGACTTGAAATTCTGAAAGAAAGAAGTCTTCAAGAGTAGGTAGAACCCATTGGCCATCGTGTATCGGCATATCGGGGTTGGTGAGTGCAAGCATTTCATGCACGTTGAACTCGTGAGTTGCAATCCCCTGATTTAATCGGAGCCGTTGATCATCAGAGGGACAGGTGGCACGAGATCCCGAGGAGTCTGGATTCGACACTTTGGCATTTTCAGAGTCGAAGGGAGCACGGAGGAACTGCGAAGTCCCGAGTTGCGACGGGTCCCACGGAGACGGTGCAGAGTACAATGTGTGGCATCGTGCGTCGGCATTCGGGGTTCAGAAAGGTGAGTGACTAACGACCTTTCATATGTGATTTCTCGATAGGGAAACCCCCGATAGAACAAAGTATTGACTGTTGACCTCGGGGTTCAGGGTTTGGAGTTTCAATTTGCACAGAAGGTGCACACAAGGTTCACGATTCCGCGAAGCCCGATCTTCCGATTCGCGAAAGGGAGATCGCTGAGAAGTCTGTGGGTGAGACACTCCCGAGGGAGTTGGAAGAGAATTGACTCTTCGGGCCTGTGAAGCGAAGAAGGTCCTGGTGGAGTGACTTGCTGCTGCTGAGAGAGCGGGAGTTGCGTTAGAGTGGTATCAGAGCTGAAAGTCTTTTCTGTATATTTCAGGCAGGAGGAGAGAAAGAGGAAAGGAAAGCACTTTGATACTCACGACTTGCGTCAAGTGGTATCAAGGCGGGAAGTAGAGCTCTCTTTGTTCAGGTAACAGGGAGAAGCAGATACACCATGCCACCCCAAAGGGAGAGGCAGTCACCTGATCGTGAGGACAGGGATGCCCAAAGAAGGGGTAGGCCAACAGGAAATGTTGAAATAGAGCGAGAGATGAGAGATCTCCGAGCCAGACTTGAAGAGATGGAGACCGCCCAGAGACAGGTTGTTGGTGCAACAGAGTTCAGTGATCCTGAGATTGAAGAGGAAGCTGGACATGCTGAAGAGGTCGCGGCAGAAGATGCGTCAACTGAGAGGTTGATCAGAGCCATCTCGAGGATGAGCTTGAAGACGAAGATGGACATTCTCGTCTATGAGGGAAGTCTAGATGCAGAATAATTGTTGGATTGGATCTGAGCATTGGATACCTACTTCGACTATGAAGATATCGAAGAGGACAGGAAAATAAGGCATGCGGTTACCAAGCTGAAAGGACATGCATCCTTACGGTGGGACGAGCTACAGGCAGAGAGACGTTCCCGAGGCAAACAAAAGATCAAAATATGGGACAGGATGATCACTAAGATGAAGGATAAGTTCATCCCAAGAGACTACCAGATCACTCTGTTCAGGCGCATGCAGAACCTAAGACGGAAGATGATGACGGTGAGAGAATACACCGAGGAATTCTATAGGCTCAACATTCGAGCTGGTCATCGAGAAAGTGATGATGAAAAGGTGGCGAGATACCTGAATGGTCTCAGGTATGATATTCAGGATGAATTGAGCATCATGACCATCCGCACAGTTGAGGATGCGTACCATATGGCCCTAAAGTCCGAAGAAAAGCTGAGCCACAAGAAGGGACAGCGAGGGTGAGGCAGAAGCCAACCCAGAGGCAAGACAGTTGCCCAAGATAAAATTCAGAAACCCAAGGAGGATTGGAAGAGACCTCAGGGGAAAACTGAGAGGGGTGGAACCTCACAACAGAAGCAGCAAACTTTTGAGCCAAGGAGGAAAAAAGATGATCAGCAAGGAGGATACGCTGATGTGAACACATTCCCTCGTACTTGAGGTCGAGGTAGAGGTTGAGGAGGAGTTATCACGTGTTTTACATGTGGTAAAGATGGACATAAAGACATTGACTGTCCAGAGAGGAAGATGGATGGAGGAAAAGCTCACATCACTGAGGCGCAGAGGCGTGATGCTGAGAGCGAAGATGCGGACAACGGTAGATCGCTTGGGACGCATAAAATCCTTTTGAAACCTGAGAAAGAGGTGGACAGCTCAGTGCATAGGAGTAGACTGTTTAGAACGACTTGTACAACCAAGGACAGAAAGTGCAAAGTCATAGTTGACAGCGGGAGCACTAACAATCTCGTTTCAACCGAGATGGTGGAGAAATTGGAGCTGGAAACAACTAAGCACCCGAGTCCATATAAAGTCTCGTGGTTACAGAAAGGACACAGGGTAAGTGTCACTAAACAATGCTTAGTTAAGTTTAAAATTGGGAACTATCATGATGAGCTTCTGTGTGATGTCATTCCCATGGACGTATGTCACATACTACTGGGTAGACCATGGCAGTTTGACCGGAACGTTGTTCATGAGGGGAGGATGAACACCTACACTTTGGAGAAGGATGGGAAAACCCATAAACTGCTGCCAATAAAAGATAAGGAAGTAAAGCCAGAATCTAGCAGCACGATACTTCTTATGAGTGGGAAGGAACTTCTCACAGAGCTGGAGAAGGATGAAGATCCATAGTTCTTTGTTGTCAGGAAGCCAAGAATTGTCCTGACAAGCACAAGAGTGGACGACTTGCCGGAAGAGATTCAGGAACTGCTTGGAGAGTTCGTTGATATCATCGTCGACGAACTACCTCGTTCGTTGCCACCAATGAGGAGTGTGAGTCACCACATTGACCTCATACCTGGAGCAAGTTTGCCGAATAAGGCAGCATACAGGTTGACACCTCAGGAGAATGAGGAAGTCAAAAGGCAGGTATAGGATCTGTAGGATAAAGGACTGGTGAGAGAAATTCTTAGTCTGTGTGTCGTTCCAACGGTACTGAGTCCAAAGAAGGATGGAGGCTGGAGGATGTGTACAGACTCCAGGGCAATTAATAAAATTACCATTAGATATAGGTTTCCACTGTCGAGAATGGATGAATTGATAGATTTCCTGAGTGGGGCAAATTATTTTTCAAAGATAGATCTCAAGAGGGGATATCATCAGATCTGAATGAGAGAGGGAGATGAGTGGAAGACAACATTCAAAACAAACGAGGGTTTGTACGAATGGCTGGTCATGCCATTTGGGTTGACAAACGCGCCAAGCACATTCATGAGGTTGATGAATGAAGTCCTGCGGGAATTCATTGGCAAATTTGTGGTGGTATACCTGGATGATATTTTAATTTTCAGCAAAACGAAGGCTGAGCATCTGAGGCATTTGGCCATTGTAATGAGAAGACTATAGCAGGAGAAGTTGCTGATAAACTTGAAGAAATGTTCCTTCATGCAGACATAACTCATATACTTGGGTTTTGTAATTTCGGCAAATGAATTGAAGATGGATCCTGAGAAGGTTGAGGTAATCAGGAATTGGCCATCGCCGAGAAATGTTTTTGAAGTAAGGAGCTTTCACGGTTTGGCAAGCTTCTACAGAAAATTCATTCAGAATTTTAGTGGAATTAGCGTAGTAATGATGGATACGGTGAAAAAGAGGCATAAGGTTTTCCATTGGACGGTCGAGGCTGAAAGGATTTTCAATTTGTTGAAGCGAAAGATAACAGAGCAGCTAGTGTTAGTGCTGCCTGATTTTCAGAAGACCTTCCAGGTGAAGTGTGATGCTAGTGGATATGCTGTTGGAGGGGTCTTGAGTCAGGATGACAGACCTGTAGCATATTATAGAGAGAAGCTGGATGATGCGAAACTGAAATACTCCACGTACGAAAAGGAATTCTATGCCATTATCTAAGCATTGAAAAAGTGGAGGCATTACTTGATACCCAAATAATTTGTGTTGTACAGTGATAATCATGCATTGCAGTTTGTGAGTCGGCAAGAGAAGCTGAATCAGAAACATGCGAGGTGGGTAGAGTACATGCAGAATTTCACATTTATGATAAAGCACATTTCAGGGACTATGAACAAGGTGGATGATGCCTTGAGCAGAAAGTGTTTATTGCTGCAGGAATTCAAAGTCAAAACCTTAGGTTTTGAAAATTTAAAAGATATGTATGCAAGGGACGCAAACTTTTGCGAGGCATACGAGGTAGCCGAGAACCCATTTCTCAGGGATAGGATTCCGTGGATTGACTACCTGATCCAGGATGGATTGTTGTTCAAAGGCAATCAATTGTGCATTCCAAATTTCTCTATGAGAGAGAATTTGGTGAAGGAAACGCACAACGGTGGATTAGCAGGTCATTTCGAGTACGACAAAAAATTTGCCAAGCTGAGCGAATATTATTATTGGCCTGGAATGCGTGTAGATGTAAAAATATTTGTTGACAGGTGCAGGATATGTCAACATGCGAAGGGCCGAAAGTAGAACACAGGGTTCTATCAGCCATTGCCCATACCTGAGAGGCCATGGGAAGCCATTAGTATGGATTTTGTTTTGGGTTTACCGAGAACACAGCGAGGAGTTGATTCCCTCTTTGTTGTGGTGGACAGATTCTCGAAGATGGCACATTTCATTCCGTGTCATAAGACTAGCGATGCAACCCACATCGCCAATTTATTTTTCAAAGAGATTGTCCGATTGCATGGATTGCCAAGAAGTATAGTCTCGGATCAGGATACCAAATTCATAGGTCATTTTTGGAGGACGTTGTGGAAGAAGATAGGGATTGACTTGGCATTCAGTTCTTCTTACCATCCACAGACAGATGGGCAGACCGAAGTAGTCAACAGAAGATTAGGGGATCTGTTGAGGAGCCTGGTGACCGAGCATCACAACAATTGGGATCAGATCCTACCACAGGCAGAGTTTGCATACAACGATTCTGCGAATCGGAGTACAGGTAAGAGCCCATTTCAAATTTTGTATGGGACACAGCCACGAGGAGTATCTGAGCTCAGGGAGTCAGAACAGGCTGAAATGAGCAGTGTGAGAGTTGAGGAATTCGCTGAGGCAATGCAAGAACTGCACACGCGGGTGAAGCAACGGCTACAGAAGTCGAACCAAGAGTACAAGCGCAGAGCCGATCAGAGAAAAAGACAACTTCAGTTTGAAGTTGGAGATATGGTTCTAGCACACCTGAGGAAGGAAAGGTTCCCAAGGGGGACGTATAACAAGCTCAAGATGAAGAAAATTGGACCTTGCAGAGTCCTGAATAAGTTTAGGGAGAATGCATATGAGCTTGAGTTTCCAGAGGGCATCGGGATATCTCCAATTTTCAACGTTTCAGATTTATACCCCTACAGGATTGATACAGCAGAAACTGGAACCGGGGAACCAGTGGTCCAGTGGCAGAAGCAATTGCCAGTTGCACAGAAGCCAGAGATGGAGTGCATACTGGATAAAAGAATTGGAAGGAAGACCAGGAGAAAGAAATATTTTGAGTACCTGGTGAAATGGAAAAATCACCCAGTGCAGGATGCCAGCTGGGAAACTGAAGCAGTGATTCAAAAGCATGGTCAGACTGTGCAGGAGCTCATGGGCAGGAGCCCATGAAATCTTTCAAGCCGAGGAGTATGATGCAGGAGCATCTACGACGTCAAGACACGAGCCAGCGTGGAGGGAAGAGAAGGACAGCTGGACAGCACCAGCGCATACATTTTTGAATCACCATGAAGATTGTTGCGTCGTCGTTTGAATGAACGCATTCATATGAAGCGCACTTGTATTGTAATATAGATAAGAAGACATTAAATAGTTTTAATGCTGGTAGATAGGGTTAGTTGTAGATTAGACAGTTTAATTTTCCAGGAGGGAAAACGAATATAGGCACCTTCCTTGTATATTGTATTCATTATCCTGAGAATTATTCAGCATTAGCATAGAGAGCAATAGACAACAGAGCAGATAGTTTGTGAAGAAACCCCATGTACAGATTGAATTAATAGAAGAAAGCTGTTGATTCAATTCCATGGTTTTGTTTGAACTATGTGTATTGTTGATCTTATGTTGTTGCATACTTGCTTCTCTTTATGCTTATCTTCTATATGTTGCGTATGTGATTGCATATCAGGTTCAAAACCTGAGAGAATGAGTGAATGAGTTTCAATTGTTTTTCTGTTTGAGCCAGGAGATTCCTGCATAGAGTGCAGTTGAATTCCTCCGCATAGAGTGCGTCGATGAGGCTCTATAGTTAAACTCTCATTCTCGTTCAACCTAGAGTTGATTTTGATTATTCGAGCCGTGCAGGTGAGTGCAGGTCGAACCGAACTTCCAGTAGCAAGTCTGAGAAGGGAAAAGTCGAAATCTTTAGCATCATTGAAGGTTGGCGAAGATCGAGGTCGAGCACAGGGAGTGTGTTCGAGGGAGCTCTGAAGGAGTCAGAGTTGCAGAAGCTCAAGAGGGATAGCGCCTTTGCTTCTCGGGGGGAGTAGACCCCAGTGAAGCTCATACAGTGCAAAGGTGGTAAAGCAGAGAACTCTTCAAGAGGGAGAGGATCGACGACTTGAACTTATGAAAGAAAGAAGTCTTCAAGAGCAGGTAGAACCCGTTGGCCATCGTGTATCGGCATATCGGGGTTGGCGAGTGCAAGCATTTCATGCACGTCAAACTTGCGAGTTTCGATCCCCTGATTTAATCGGAGCCATTGATCATCGGAGGGACAGGTGGCACGAGATCTCGAGGAGTTGGGATTCGACACTTTGACATTTTCAGAGTCGAAGGGAGCACAGAGGAACTGTGAAGTCCTGAGTTGCGACGAGTCCCACGGAGACGGTGCAGAGTACAATGTGTGGCATCGTGCGTCGGCATTCGGGGTTCAGAAAGGTGAGTGACTAACAACCTTTCATATGTGATTTTCCGATAGGGAAACCCTCGATAGAACAAAGTATTGACCATTGTCCTCGGGGTTCGGGGTTCAGAGTTTCAATTTGCACGGAAGGTGCACATAAGGTTCGCGAGTCCGCGAAGCCCAATCTTCCGATTCGTGAAAGGGATATCGCCGAGAAGTCTGTGGGTGAGACACTCCCGGGGGAGTTGGAAGAGAATTGATTGTTCGGGCCTGTGAAGCGAAGAAGGTCCTGGTGGAGCGACTTGCTACTGCTGAGAGAGTGGGAGTTGCATCAAAAACAAAAGAAAACATTTCCTTGTTTGATATCTATTCGTTACCACAATAACATGTGCTCTTGAAAGATGCTTTCAACCGCGATGATACTCAAAAAAGTATGGTCATTGTTACTAAAAAATCCTTGTCAAAAGATGAGGCACAAGAAATACACAAAGTAGAAATCACAGTAGCCATAAATGAAACAAGTATAGGTGCATACTCAAAATCACATATCCAACCTTTCCTTCTCACCTATGAGATTTTTAATTTCAATGTGCGTAACTGTTTAGCAGATTCAAGTGCATCATCTAACATAATGTCGTTTATTGTGTGCCAAAAATAAACATTGTGTCACAAATGACCAAAACCAAAATTATATAGTTAGATAGGAAATATGTTAAAGTAAAGGGAGAACTTAAGGATGCCTTTATTAGGATTTAATATGATATTAGGTTTCAACAAAAAATATATATCATCATTGTCAATATACTAGAGAGTTATGGTTTGTTATTATGTAGGGGTTAGTCAACAAAATTTTAAGGATAATTTCTACCGATTCCTCTCACCTGTGGTTGTTGTATAACGGTAAGTTAGATCAACTTTGAGTAAATAGTGAGGCCCACATGAATCACACAATGAAGAAATTGGAAGGTAAGAATGAACCTATAATTTTCGCACAATTTCTCTTGGGAATTTATTTCTTTGATATTGATTATGGCTGTTATGAGGTACAAACACATAAAATAAAACTAGATTTACAATATGAACTCTTCCCATGAACTCACAATAGCGCTTGTACTATATTAACTAACCTAGGATTTATTTCAATTAATAAAAAAAAAATTATGATATCTGGTTGATGTTTTTTTATGTCTCTAAAAAATAATATGTAGACGAAGCAGGATGTTCGTGATTGATACCGAACAAGTTAAAATGCTCATATCCTGCTGCCTAGAATTTGAATGCACTTACAACATTGTTGAGTGAAAATATTTAGTTCAATGCCTAAAAAGGACTATCGATTTGATCGTGAAATATCTTAAGGTGTTTGGTGATTATAAAATAATCACTCGACAAGTGAGAAATACTATCCATTGTCTATCCCCTCAACTAAAGGAATATCAAAAAGAGGTATAGATTTTTCTTTATTCTTTTGATGCATTTAAAATTACTTTTATACCTCACGATCGAAATGTAGATGAAGATATATTGGCCAACACGACATCTAGGTGCATTCCTCTTGATGATGGTTTTTCGGTTGAAATGATTTTAAAGCCCTCCATACTCGACACGATCACAAATTGGATATTATTCAATGATGACAATCAAATTATCAATTTTCTCACCATTTCAGACACTTTTCAAGATGCAGTTATTGATGATGAATCACATCAACAAGAATTACAATATTATCTAGATGAAGCAATCAAGGAAAATAAAAAATGTGTCTCGAAGAATGTTTTGACGCTTGAGGTTATTCAATTTGAAAAACAAGTTCAGTAGGCCCACCAACCTGAAAACAAATACCTCAACCATGAGGCATTTTTTGGTCAATCTTGGAACATCTGAATAGCCAAAATATGTAAATCTGGTCACTTGTTGTTGAGAGGAAGAGAAACACACATTTACATAATTGTTTAAGAGATATCAAGATGTTTTTCCTTGGACTTGGGATGATATGAAAACATATGATACCTAGACAATACAACAGATGATACCAATTAAATAGGATATCAAACCATTCCAGAAAACGCTCAGAAAGATACATCTGACCCTCAAATATCTTATCGAGAAAGAATTGAAGAAATTGTTAGATGCTTGAATCATCTTCAATGTTCAAAATTCATCTTAGGTTTTTAACATGGTTCCCATAAGGAATATGTAAGGAGATATAATAATCTACATAGATTTACATAATCTAAATCATTCTTTCAATAAAGACAACTACCATGTTCCCCCGATGGAGAAGATCTTGAAATGCGTGTCTAGATATGAGTTGTTTGATTAACTATATGAGTTTTTAAGATATAATCAAGTTCTTGTAGAAAAAATCAACTGATTAAATACTATGTTCCAAACCAAGTGGGGGATGTATTCCTACAGAAGAATGTCGTTGATTTTGATGAATGTAGAAGATACTTTTCTAATGGAAATGCATATCTCTTTTAAAGTAATAATCAGTTGAAGCATGGTGGTATACCTTAATGATGTTACTATTTACTCAAATAAGAGGGGAGACCATCACAAGCATTTGAAGTAGATATTTGAAAGATGTAGAAAATATTGGATCAATTTGAATCCCAATAAAAAATTTTTTGTCATTTCATAAGGCATTCTACTAGGACATGGGATCTCCAAAGATGAGATTTCGATGGACCTAGAAAGGACAAAATCCATTCTAGGAGAATATTACTAATTCCTCCACATCACAAAAAGAAATCAATGCAGTCATTCTTTAGGAGAATCAATTTTGTGAGAAGATTTGTTCCATATTTTGTTGATATTATGAAGCCACTTAAAAGGATGATCAATAAATATATTCAATTTAAATGGACATTAATGGGGAATGAAGCATTCCAAAATATCAAAGCTTCCATAGATGCTACCCCATATCCATGGAATCCATATTTTAACAAGTATTTATTACTATATAAATTCATGTATGATCACTCCCTCAGAACAATGATCATGTATAAAGATGAGAAACAAGATGAATATATTGTTGCATTCATGAGCACTAGATTACAAGGTACTGAGATGAACTACCCCCTGGTGGATAAGAAGGAATCGGTTTTCCATAAAGATATTAAATAGTTTAGACCTTATATTCTAAAAATTCATGTAAAATTCATTGTCCCTCACCAAGAGGTCAGGTCTGTTTTTGTTCAAGGAGAGATGGGAAAGAGACGAGGAAATTGGATAACAACCTTACAATAATATGACCAAGAGTTCAAACCAGCCAACATCATTAAGGGTCACGTTCTATCCAAACTTGTGAACAAAGATACAAGTGATGAAAATCAAGAAGATTATAGATGGTAGGATGAATCAACAATGTATGCACAACAAGTCCCATATATCCCATCCATTGAGGGATCCTATTATAATGATCGCAAGTATTACTTGTAGCATGGAACACCCCCATATAACCTTAATTATAAGCATAACAGATAACTATTATTAATATCCTTACAATATGAGCTGCTACACGCTATATTTTTTTAGAAAGAACTATGATGGAGTGTTACTTCAGTGCCTTGATAAGAAAAATGTTGATAAGGTTCTAAAACACATCCATGATGAACCATCCAGTGGCCATTTTTCAAAAGACACAATTAGACACAAAGTGTTGATATCTAGATACTATTGTCCCATGAATTTTAAGGATTCCCATGGATAGTCAAGAATCTACAAGGCATGCTAGAAAACTACATGAAAAGAAAAAAAATATGTTATTCGTATCCAACTTGTTGGTATTGAAGAAACCTTTAAACAATGGGGGTGTGACATCATTGGTGATATTAAACGCCATTCCTCCAAATAACACAGGTACATTCTAACCATTAACAATCATTTTACATGTTGTATTGAAGCAATACCACTTGTCAAAGTAAATGAAGAGGTAATGATTAATTTTCGTTAACAAAACATGATCACAAGATTTAGAGTTCCTATCTCTCTATTGTTTGATAATGCAACTTATTTTTCATATTTAAAATTATCTCAGTTTGCATTAGAGAAAGGGATTATTTTTAAGTACTCAAAAAAATTGTATCCTCTAGTTAATGGATTGTTAGAATCCACAAACAAAAACATAATATGAATCATCAAAAGAACCTTGATTGATCACAACAGAAATCTGCACAAATCTTTATCAAATTCCCTCTAGGATGATCCCATCACTCCTAAGTGTAATGATTGGTTTTAAATTAACATTTAAAAATTCTATCAAATCCTACCAAATGTACAACAATTTCTACCAGGTTAAAGGAAGAATTATTCCAAATTTTCTCAACACTTACGCAAGTAAAATTTATCAATGAGTAATAAATCTAATTAAACAATTCATAAAATCGAATTAAATACCTTAACTCTAATGCTAATTTCCATTGCCAACTGCCTTGTTGTTGCTCTCCTTCTACCTGCTACATAGTCCAATCCTGTTGCAAACACAGAAAAACAATTTCCCAAAGCTATTGTCCACCCTACCAACTAGGAAAACGACCTAGCTCCAGGATATCGACGGATATCCTGGCCCTCCGAGCCCAAAAACTCTAGCAACTCGGTGCCTGCCTGATCAATATGTCACAAACAGCAAATCTCGTGCCTCAATCTGAGCACACCAATATCACATCCCCTCTCGACTCTCTGCAATACTCAGAGCTCTCCAAACTCATGGCCAACTTCCTGTAGAATCATTCCTCCGTCCAACTCCTTCCCCCCCCCTTATCCCTCCTTCACCGCCTTCGCTTCATTTACTCCCCTACCTAATACCTTATCCCATTATTAATTATCTTATCCATTCATTAAATATCTTATCCATTCATTAAATATCTTATATCGTCTCGGGATTCTTATGTGATCCCTTCTTGTATACGCAATTTAATTTAATGTTATATTTTATTCTCCACCTTTTATTTAATACTTACTTAATTAATGAATTAATTAATATTTAAATGAATCATTAACCATCATGACAAACTCATTAATAATAATCAATTAGAAATGTTATTTTAATACATAAATGTAGTTTAGCTAATATTTTAGGATTATATTATTAAATTAATTATACTTAATAATCAAGGGTCGTTACACTAAGGATTCCATAAGGAATTCTCCATATTTATTTATATATGGGAAAGAAGCCTTCTTACCATCTAATATCTACCTTTATTCCCTACAACTCACCCAATACTCTCAAGGAAGGGAGTTCCCCATCATCCTATGACGTATCAATACCTTCTGAAACTTAGAATAAAGTTGTACTAAAGCTAAAATCAAGTTTGAAACTGACCAATAGATAGTAAAATGTTGTTTTGATAATAAATTTGTTCGTGAGAAGGAATTCAAAGTTTTGGATTTAGTCCTGAAATGGGACAAGCCACATTAAGATAAAGGGAAATATTCAAAGTTCCAACAACATTGGATTGGTCCTTATGTTATCAAATAAAATATTKCCCAAGGAACCTTTCGGTTGCAAAACCTTCAAGGGGAAGCTGGCCCTTTCCCTTTTAATGGCCAAATTCTCAAAMACTACATCAACTATCCTTTGATGCTACTACTCACTTGTACATAAACAAATATCTGACTTTTGCCTTCTTTCTCCCCATTTATTTTTTGTTTTCTATTTGTTTYATAGTATGTCTTATTTATTTTATTTTTAGTTTTGTATATTCTTGTTTCTTCCTAAAAAAATGCTACTTTGATTTTTTATTTCCAAATACCTTAGTCTTGGTAATACWTTTAATTTYTRTCACGTCTCRTCCAAATATCCTGATGATTCTGTCACATGGTGTTTATAAACATAGAACCCTAGCCATGTAAACCTTTTTATGCACTATCTCAATTCATATATAGTGGAGGAACATGGCTCATMAATATACAATAAYGGTACAACAAAAGAGAGAAAAAARGAACTATACTTAAGAACATACTATTACATTATGTGAATTGAAATAAAATTATTTGGAAGATATTTATACAGTAGTCTTGAGATCRTGACTCAGGAKTTTCACTCATCTATAATAAATATATAAAATCTCACCATCACAGGTGTCAYCCCTAGTGCATTTAAAGGATAACTAKAATCCCCCCATCCACCTCTCTCTAAAKAAAATAGAATCAAATTTTAGAAAATGTAAAGGCTTGGGACAAGGCTTTCGAGAYCACATRGGACATGCAAGTATCTCTATCAGGGATRTGGATGCTCACTGGTAGAAAAGAAACACCAGAGAAATGAACTAAAAAATTATTTCTCATCATTCGTCATGTTTCATTTCTGTCAAACTCCCTAGACCTCATCCTTTGGTCAAYCATCATATGGATAAGAAAATGTTTTAAGKAAATTTGGTCAAAGGTAATGCCTTGAACCCTTCTTTGTAACGTMTAAGATGTCTTKATATTGTATTTGATAAGTGCACCCTTCTCTGAAACATGTGTGGATATCATCTTATAGASATCCAAGGATTATCCCATTGTGTTGCCAATTGTTGTGCCAAGTACTACAACCCTCCATTTCCATAATTCAAATTCAATTTATTTTTGAGAAATGGAGACCCTTCTTTTTAAKMATTTTTGAAATAATATTTTGTTAGCCTAATTATTTACCTCAATCCCATTTGGGAAGTCTTACTTACTTCAATTCAAAAYTGGAAAAAGGAAATACTTGAAGTAATTAATTTTTAAGAAAGTTTGAGAGAATAAAAAAGGTTAACTTTAACTCCTCTGATTTACATCAGAGGAGTTCCCACTAACCCCTCCTTTGTACATAKGAGGAGTTAACTCTAACTCMTCCAATGTACATCAAAAKATTTCCCCTCTCTCTCTCYGATAAAACTCCCTTATCGCACAAGTTTCCCTCAACTTCTATAATGGAATTGGAGGAGTTGATTCTAACTCCTCCGATGACCATCGTAGTAGTTTCCTCCATGTTTKCCAAAAASATTAGAATAATTGTAKTTAATTTCTCCCATATGAATCAAAGGAATTCCCATGAAGTCCTATGATGTACATCGAAGGAATTAACCCCAAGTCCTCCAATCATAAGTACCCAAACAATGAAATTAAATGATAAATTTGTCAATTTATATATATTCATCGATTGAACTATCCTTCTCACCATTTCACCAAGAGTTAAGCAATAAAGTAAAAAATTATCTCTGAAAATGAAGAATGCACTAAGCTCTCTCCTTCACATCCAGATCCTCTCATGGCCTTCCACATGGAAATGCATCGATAGGTAATACCCAAGGAACTTCCATTTATAGGGTTAGGTTTTTTTCTTGTTTTTTTTCTCCTCTCTACACTATCTTCTTGTTTTCATATCTAACCTCTACCGCCTCTGCAACCGACAGCATTCATATACTATGAAAACCCCTACATTCATAGTATTTAAGGTTCTATGGCCTCTTCAAACCTATCCAACACCAATATCATTCGAGTATCCTCACCGATCGACCCTAATAGCTCCCAAAATCTTTTCAAGGCTCTAATCTGAGTTCCCCTTCCAAGAAAAGAGCACATGATGAAACCATCCTCTTTTTTCTAGCTATTAATTTTTGAACCACAACCTTGACTATTTTCCAAAGTTACATCAAAATGCAGCATGGTAACTCCTCTGGTCATATCAAAGTATTTAACATTAACTCCTCTCATATGGTGGGAATTCTAGGTCAAGCTACAATATGCTAGTGTAGGCTAGGTTAGGATATCTTAGGCTAAGATAAGCTAGGATATCCTAGGTATTAGGTTAGGTTAAGTAATGGTAGGTTTAATATAAGCTATGCAAGATTATCTTAGGCTATCTTAGGGAATGTTTTCATAGCCTGGGTTTGATTAGATTAGGTGTATATACACTATGTTTAAGTAGGTTATGGTGAGGTACAATATAGTATGCTAGGATAATGTATATGTGGGTAATCTAGGAGAGGGTAGGTTAATATAATAAATATTAGCATACGTTTTGCTAGGATAGGCTAGTATAGGGTATGCTAAGCTAGGATTGTGATATGTTAGATAGGCCAGGATATGATTGGTTAGCCTAGGGTAGGTTGGGTTGGGATAGGTTTTGCAAGGCTAGGTTATCTTATTTTATAGTATATTAGGGTATGATAAGCTAGGTTATGATATTATAGTATTAGGGTAAGTTATGATAGGATAGGATAGGGTATGTTATTCTAGGTTAGGTTAGGTTAGGGTAAACTATGTTAGGCTACATTTGGATAAGCTAAGTTAGGGTTATGCTAGGGTATACTGAACTAGAATATGATGAAGCTAAAATAGACTAATATAGGAGAAGGTTAGGCTTTTCTAGACTATGATACACTAGACTACATTAGTCTGGGTTATAGTAGGTTAAGTTCTAGTAGGATAAGATAAGCTAGTTTTTAGTAGGCTATGATATAATAGCATAGGTTAGGCAAGTTTAATATAGGATAGGATAGCGTAAGGTAGGTTAGTTTAAGGTAGGATATATTTGAAAATGTGGTGACATTATTTGTTAGGAAATAAATTCTTGTTAAAAAAAGACAATGTTAGTATCAAATATTTATTTCTTCAAAATCACTTAAATGCAATACAACCTAGGTGTTTGGATTTCCTAAGAGAATTTTATTTTGATATTGAACACATTAAAGCAAAGGAAAACAAGGTGGAAGATGCCCTTAGTTGGAAGATAAATGCAATTTCTAGTAGCAACATCCAATCTGATTTAAAACAAAAATTGAGTTTGAAGTAGGAAAAGACGTGGAGTACAAACAAATTGAAGAAAACTATCAAAACAATTCTCTAACTAGAAAAGAATCAAAATCCAGATGTAGCCCAAAAGGTTTATTTTTCTATAAGAACAGATTTTTTGTGCTAAATAATGCATATTTGAAAAACTTAATTCTAGGAGAAGTTCACAAGAAACCATATTCGGGTGATATGGGGTATCAAAAAACAATAATAGCATTAAAGAAAGAATATTTTTGGCCTAAAATGTAAACAAAATGGGAGGAATACATTGCTAGATGTATAGAATTCCAGTAGGTTAAAGAAGAGAAACAACACCCGACTGGATTAATATAGACTATACCCATTCCAAATCGGAAATGGGAAGTGATCAACATGGATTTCATCACCTATTTACCTATATCAAAGAAACACAATTATTATATTATGGTTGTGATTGATAAACTTAGAAAATAACCACATTTTGTCTCAATAAATTCCACCTATAAATATACTAATATTGCAT
>ML795587.1:124827-151467 GCA_009831015.1 Picea engelmannii | reverse complement strand
GCACTTAAATTACCACCAACTCATGCTGGCTCTTTTCCCTTCGTTCCTCATTGTAAACTGATATTCATACTATGTTTGTAGACTCTCTAACTCAGAGGGAAACACTATACTAGTTTTTCATTCATTTATATTTCAAGATCTTTGATCCTATGATCAAATTCATGTAGCCTTCATATTTTATTCTTCTTTAATTTATTTTCCTTGCACAACACATTCAGTAATAGGCTTAATAAGTTATCCTTACCCGTGTCCTCAATAATATTCAAGATTAAGGTAGGGTTGTTTGTTTTTTTATGGATTTCAGAATTTGTATAATGTTCACAGCCAAACCAAACATTTTTTTCTAGGTTACTCATAGGGGATAAATAAATTCTTTCCATCATTTCCTTTTACTTGGGTTAATAAATTTTTATGGTTATGTCCTTGGGAAATTCCTTGCATATGGATGAGGATGGTCAAGAAGTAAACATTCAACTCATTTAAGGATTCAGATAATGAACGAAAACATTCATATTTCAAAATTCGGGTTGATTACTATGCGTAACATGCATTCTTGTTGCACGTGTTAACAAGACATGGTGAATATTTAATTCAGAGTTATGAAAAAACCCTCAATCTAGTCATCAAAGACTTGAGACAACAAGTTGGTGTAACTCACATACGACGCGAACTGGAACAAAGTCCAACTCGATCTTGTTATCATGGACTCCATACTCGGTCTCACACTTATGAGGTCAAGTAATCTCCTTGACATTATCACAAAGTAAACATGTGTTCATTACCAGTACCAGGGTTCCGCATTTATATAGTCTCGAGTGGAGTATACCCAAAACATGTAGCCATGAAATAGCTACAATGATAACCTATTAGCAACAATTTATTTTATGCTTCCATATTTCATTTTGAGATTAGGAACAACTTCTTACTTCATGTGGTCATTGTTTAATTTGTTTACTTTTTTCATGAGTGCACTTATGGTTATTAATTCTAGGGTTTCTTTAAAAGTAAAAACCCTAACATATTCTTTGGAAAAGATCTATGTATACATTTTTTTTTATATAAAAATTATAATATTCTTTGACTTCTTGTTGACCATTGGAAAAGATTTTGAATATATATATATATATATATATATATGAATGACATGATATTTATAATATAACATACAAATATACTTAATAAATAAGTAGTTACTTATTATCCAAGAGACACATCCTTTCATGGATGGTCATTATATGTTGTATATATATGGAACTCTTATCATTTTAATAATATATAAATCTATTATAATCATTTTGTCCTCGCATTTTTTACTATACTTTTTGCATGGTTATTCTTCTTGTTACCTTGGTTATTATTTTTTGTATTGTTCATATTTTATGCTTCAGTTCATGTAAATTTGTAAATAAATTGAATGTAATTGAACAACATTAAACTCCAACATGGTATTAGAACAACATTCTTGAAAGAATACTATAGCACATGTGTTGAACTTCTACAACAACTCTTACAATTCATTGTTTTGTTGCAACTTAGGTTAAAGTTTCTGCACTCTTCCGACAACCATGGTGAACCATATTTTGGTTGAAGATAGGCTTGATGGAACAACCAACTTTCGTTCTTGGAAATCTAGATTGCTCATCACTCTAGAAGAGATTGACCTAATGAAGTATGTGGAAGATGTTGTACTAGAATCAACTAATGATGCAGAAAAATATCAATGGAGGGAGAATTATGCAAGAGTGAGAAAGATCATTATCTATTCTATGAGATACCATTTAATCCCTCACATATTGAACTTGAAAACAACTAAGTAGATGTACAAACCATCGAAGAAGTTGTTTGGGAGTAACAACAAAAACAAATCACTTTCCTTAAGACACAAGATTCATAATCTCAAGATGATGAAGTTTGATACAGTTTCCACCTTCTTCATGAAGATTTCAGAGATCAAAGGTTAGTTGGGTGCTATTGGATAAATCATATCTAATAGAGAACTTGTCACAATTAACCCTAACGTTCTTCCAAGACACTCAGATCAATTCATTCAAATTATTAGTGGGCAATCAAAATTTCCCAAGTTTGATCATTTATGGGAAGAATGTACTCAAGAGGAGACAAGACTTGTAGCTAGAGGCATGAAATGTTACCATCATGAAGACAATCAAGCCCTTGCCACTCATGCAAGGGAAATCAAAGGAAAATGAGATGTTTCGGAAAAAACATTTAAAGGAAGTCAACACCAATTTCTAAGCATGAAAAGAAGGAGATGTCAAAGGTTAAGTGTTTCATATGTGACAAGTATGGCCACTATGTGAAAAAAATGTCTACATGGAAGAAAGGAAAGAAACTTTCTTCTATTTCTAATGTTGATTTAGAACCACCTTAGAGGAATTCAAGGAATGAAATCATCAACGATGAAGAGTTCTTCTTCATTTCATCCCTCTCAAGAATGATTTCTACTAGTAATGATATTTGGTTGATACAAAGAGCACCTTATAGATCTAGTAGAGAAAGAATCTCTTTTTCATGTTGTAGTTGGTGATGATGTGAGATATACTGTGAAGGGAGTTGGAGACACTTCCTTACAATTGGGTTCCTGTACCCCACTCCATTTGAGTGATGTATTATTTGTACCTGGGATGAGAAGGAACCTTCTCTCTATTTTAGCCTTAGTGAACAAAGGCTACAAGGTTTCTTTCTCTCATAGAAAGGTTCTTGCAAGGAGTAAGAACTCTAGTATGGATTATGCTTGGGTGATTGGTGTTCAAGAGGACATATTGTACAGATTGATTGTCCAACCAATTTAGTCCTTAATAAATTATTCAATTAGTTTGATAAAACTATAGTATAGGAGACTTGCTCATTTAAATTATAGATCTCTTCTCACTCCCTCAAAGATCGTGACAAGCCTTCCAAAGATCCATGTTGAACATGATGGAATTTGTAGAGGTTTTTCTCTTGGAAAGAATGCTAAAGGGTCCTTTTTGAACAACGATAGGAGATCCAAGGAGATATTAGACTTGGTTCATACACATTTATGTGAACCCATCATATTTTCTTCCTTGAGTGGATACCTATACTATGTTATCTTCATTAATGACCACTCTCGGAAGAATTGGATTTAATTCTTGAAGACCAAGGATGGAGTCCTTGCCATATTTCAGGAGTACAAAGAAATGGTAAAAAATATGACCAGAAACAAGATCAAAGTGTTTAGATGAGATAATGGAGGAGAATACATCTCCCAAGATTTCAATGATTTATACATTGAGGGACAAATCAAGAGGGAGTACACTATTCCTTACAACCCTAAACATAATTGGGTCATAGAGATGAAGAACATATCTATTGTTGATGAAGTCAAGGAGATGACTCATGTTCAACATTTACATATGTTTTTGTGGGAAGAAGCATCTAAGACTGTAGTGTATGTTGATAACATAAGTCCTCATAAGACTTTAAGGAACATGACTCTCAGGGAGAATTTCACTGGAGTGAATTCTAAGGTTGGACACTTCATTGGGTGTCAAGTATACATCCATATACCCAAAGAGAAAAGGACCAAGATAGACCCTTCAGGTAGAAAGGGTACATTTGTGAGGTATAGTGAGTCTTTGAAGACATATCAGATCTAATTAATTGGTCAAAGACAAATTGAGGTGAGAAGAGATGTTACCTTTGAGGAGGAGGTATCTTTCAGGAGATTTAGAGAATCTCGCATGGAAATTGATAGTCAAAAGTAGGAATGGATGGTTCCTTCTCCCCCTCACCCTCCAACAGTTCATAGGGAGACAATTGAGGTTATTGATCCTATTGATCTTTTACCTCAAGTTGATGTTCCCAGAGATATTGTAGTAGGTCATAAGTGACCTACATTGGATCATCAGACTCTGCAGGAGGAAAAAGTACATGAAAATCCTCGTGGTACCTTCCAAGAGAGAAAAATACCTCAAAGATATTTGTGCTATACCACAACTATGAGACACATAATTGATTCTGAGCCTTCATGTTATGAGGAGGAATTTATTCAACCAGTATGGAGAGATGCCATGATGGAGGATTATATGTCCATCATGAAGAATGATGTGTAGGATATTGTTCCAACACCTGAAGGGAAGTCTGTAGTGACTTCCAAATGGATCTATAAGATCAAACATATAGCTAATAGAAGCATCAAGAAGAATAAGGAAATATTTGTTGCTATATGATTTTCTCAGGTGGAGGGAATAGATTATGAGGATACATTTTCTCCTATTTCTCGATACACTTCTATCTGAATGATCATTTCCCTTGTAGCATCCATGGGTTGGAGACTACATTAGATGGATGTGAGGACAACCTTTCTCAATGGAGAGATTGAGGAAGACATATACATCGAGCATCGAGAAGGTTTCTTCATACATGGGAAGGACTCTCATGTGTGTAGGTTGAAGAAGTCCCGGTATGGAGTCAAGCATGCACCTCGATCTTGGTATGCAAGGATTGATGGACACATGATGAGTTTGGGCTTCAAAAATAGTTTTTTTTATCCCAACATGTACTACAAGACTGTTAATGGTGAGGCCCTGATTCTGGTCCTCTACGTTGATGATTTATTCCTCACCGGTACAAAGGGCCTTATTATTTAATGCAAGTATGTGTTGGCCTCTAAGTTTGAGATGAAGGACCTTGGTATGATTCACTACTTCTTCAGACTAGAGGTGTGGCAAAGAACTTATGAGATCTTCCTATGTCAGGGGATGTACACAATTGAGATATTGAAAAAGTTTGGGATGATGAAATATAAACCCATGGCTACACCAATGGTGATGAATATGAAGAAACTAAGTGTGTATTCTTCTAATTTTGACCATATTGATCTGACCATGTACAGACAACTGATTGGATCATTGATCTATTTTGTTAACACCAAACCATATATTTTCTATAAATTAAGTGCACTTATCCAATTTATGATCCAACTGAGATAGACACACTAGATTGATGTGAAACATGCGTTGATATACCTATGAGGAACAATTGGACATGGTCTGAGATATAATTCTAGTATTGACATGAGATTGCAGGGATATACTCACTCGGATTGGGCAGAGAGGACAATGGACAAGAAGATAACCTCCAAGTGTTTCTTCACTTTGGGATCTACCATGGTTTCCTCGTGTAGTAGGAAACAAACTTATGTGCCCTTGACTACTTCAGAAGAGGGTACATTGCATTGAGTGTGGAAGTACATGAAGTAGTTTGGTTTTGCAAGCTCCTTGAATATTTATTTGGACATGTGCTAAATTCTACCATTACTCATTGTGATAAGTAGAGTTGTGTGAAACTCTTAGATAATCGAGTGTTTCATGAAAAATCAAAACACATTGAGATCAAATACCATTACAAATGAGACATGGTGTAAATGAAGGAAGTATTGGTGCAATACCTTCCTACAAATGAGCAGGTTGTTGATGTTCTTACCGAACCCCTTACCAGGATGAAGTTCGAGTACTTTTGTGACATACTTGGTGTCGAAGAGAATGCCTCCCTCACTGAAAGGGAGTGTTGATGTTTGTAGCTTCCTAAAACATTCTCTATATCATACTCCTCTGTAATTGAAGTGAATTGATCTGATATGACACTTATCTAAGAAGGGATAAGAGATTTTGGGATTATATCCCAATGTACCATGTGGAGAGCACACAAATACATTTCAAGGGAGTTTACGATTGACATCACACACTATGGGAGATGACCCCAGTGTTTCTAGAGGGTGTATCCTCTATAAGTCCACATGGGAGTGCTAAGTGTGACAAACATTCTCTAGATAGTACTCCTATGTTAATTAAGTTGAGTTGATAAGTGAGGACACTTATTCAATGAGGGATAAGTGGGAAACTTATTTGAGAAGGGACAAGTTCATTTTGGATTATATCCCAATGTACCATGCGGAGAGCTCATGAGGACATGTAAAGGGATTTGACCGTTGACATCACACATTATGGGAGTTGGCCCTAGTGTTTCTAGAGGGTGTAGCCTCTAGAAGTCCACATGGGGCCCTTGTTGTGTACTGCTATGGAAAGATACCTCCCTAGATAAGGAGGAGTTTTGATGTTTCATAATCATGTGGAGCTTCTCCTATATTATGCTACAGACTAAGGGAGATAAGATACATTTATCATCAAGGTGCACTTGTGGTAAATGGGCCTAGACATAGTCCTTCCTTGATCATGAGAAGGAATAATATGGACTGAAGCTTCTTCAGGTGTTTTCCACGTGTCAATTAGCATCATGCTAACATTCACTCACGAGGGTGTACCTATGGTGAACAAACTTGGTTGAGAATATCTCACTCATTGAAAGGGAGTGTTGATATTTGGACAACATCAAGAATACATTCTTCCATATATATATATATATATATATATATATATATATATGAAGGGAAGTTTGCAGTGTCTTCCAAATGGATCTATAAGATTAAACATATAATTGAAGGAAGCATCGAGAAGCACAAAGAAAGATTTGTTTCTAGAGAATTATGTCAGGTGGAGGGAATATATTGTGAGGATACATTCGCTCTTGTTTCTCAACACACTTCTATCTGGATGATTATTTCCTTCGCAACATCCATGGGTTGGAGACTACATCAGATGGATGTGAATACAACCTTTCTCAATGGAGAGATCGAGGAAGAAATATACATCGAAACACCATATGGTTTCGTCATACATGAGAAAGAGTCTAATGTGTATAGATTGAATAAGGCCCTCTATGGACTCAAGAATGCAACTCGAGCTTGGTATGCGAGCATTGATGGAAACCTAATGAGTTTTGGCTTCAACAAAAGTGTTGTTGATCCCAACATATACTACAAGACTATTAATGGTGAGGCCCTGATTCTGKTCCTCTACRTTGATGATTTATTCCTCACTAGTATAGAGAGCCTTATTATTGAATGTAAGTATGTGTTGGCCTTTGAGTTTGAGATGAAGGATCTTGGTATGATGCACTACTTCTTGGCACTAGAGGTGTGGCAAAGAACTGATGARATCTTTCTAATTCAGGGGAAGTACACAGTTGAKATATTGAAAAAGTTTGGGATCATGAGTTGTAAACACATGGCTACACCAATGGTGACGAATCTGAAGAAACTAATTATGTCTTATTCCAATTYCGACAAGATTGATCCGACCCTATATAAACAACTGATTKGATCATTGTTGTATCTAGTTAATACCAAAACATGTATTTKCTATGCACTRAGTGCAYTTAGCCAATTTATTATCCAAYTGAGACAGAGACAATCGATTGTTGTGAATCATGTGTTGAGATATTGTAAGGTCTATCYATACATAGCCTTATTAAACATAAATTTAAATATAKAAATTCTATCAAAATTTCTTTACAGTTCATTATTCAACATAATAACAATGTTCAATAGAATTAAAAATGAGAAGCATGATAATAAACAACATATTCAACATAATTATTATGAACAATATATAAATAATGAACATCAGCATAATAATGATGATAATAAAACATATCTACCTCACACTGATGTTGTTTTGAAGCTCTGCCCAAACTAATTAACCTCCCAACCAGCTAGGAACAACCTATCTGGCTCCCTAGCCCTAGTATTCCTTACGGTTTCCTGGCCCATGAGCCCAATATTCCTAGCAAGAGGTGCCCACTATGAAATTCCTCAAGTTTGCAATCACAAAATGGTCCTCCTCCCTTCTCCTTCCCGCTCGAATTTTTTTCTCACCTTCCCTAATATGAAAAATGTTACTCCACCCAAAAATCTCCCCTTCTCGAGTCCTCTCCCTTGCCTTATCCCGTTCTCCTTCCTTCCAAACACCTTATTCCCCCATTAAAAACCAACCACCTTTACCCCACCATTAAGCCTCAACCACCTTATCCCCCCATTAATGGGGTCATCTACCAAAACAATTAAATTATAAAATAAGTCTTAAAAAAAAATTAAGAATTTATTAAACTAATATTTATCGAACTAATATTTATTAAACAATTATTTAATCATGATACTTATTTAATTCATTAGGGTTTCTACATACACTCACCCTTTAGGAAACTTTGTCTCAAAGTTAAAGTAATTTATAATACAAGGGAAATGACACATGGTTCACACATTCATATCCAATAAACAACATTATCAGTAAGTAAGAAAAAGAAAAATCATAAATGCTAGTGTACATGTGTAAGAAATGCATGTGCAACTAGCACATACAAGTCTCGCACATGTACTAAGAAAATAACTATCACCTCTATAGTAATTCTTGTATGCATCCAACCCAATCAACAAAACGATTCATTTTATAAAAGATAATAAACCAATTAAATATTCATGAAATCCTTTAATTACAATAATCTAGATCAACAACGTTTATTTAGAAAATTATAGTTCAGTTAAGTAATTATGAATATACATATATACATATTTTCTTTTCATAAGGAAAACAATAAATTCCACCATAATGAAAATCTCCATGCACTCAATTATTTATATTCATCCTTCCTCCCTAACTTACTTCCATCTTCCTTTCCTATCCTTCCTCTGTTGGACTATCTTGGAGTGTCAACTATATTGACCTAACTCCAAATAGAACCTGTAAGTGTAAGTGTCACTATCTTGACCAAGCTTCCCCATCAGGGAACTGACATTCATCATCACACGTCTAGGGGAGTGTTAGCAAACACCATCCTCCCATGACTCCAATTTTCAAAGGATACATGGTGGGAAATGCCTCCAGCCCTCCTAATAGGACTAGGGTCCACACCCTACAATGGAATATACAGTGGCACTGTGTTGCTTGGAATTTTGTCGTTGTTTATTCAGTTTGGGCAGTCTCACCACCTGAAAACCTGTACTGGTCCATATATCATAACAGTGAATTCATACCAATACAATTTCACATACAAATATTCATACATATTATTTCTTCATCGGTGGTGATGCCATCTCCTTTTATTACCATTGTCCCTTGCCTGTTTCATAGCCCATTGACCTGCAAATTAGTCTATAACACAAACTCATACATATCTATCCATTATCATAATGTAAATGCATTATATCATAATCTCAATTCGGTATCCATGTACCAACAACTTAAATGTCAAAATTTCAAGTTAGAAATAGATCTCATAATATCCCCATAATTTAATTAACGTTACCCGTTTATAGCATTTTCATTTACATAATAGATTGCATCATATCCACCATCATTCACATAATGTTAAACATTCAAATACTTCACATTCACATAATAGATCGCATCATATCCATCATCGTTCAAGTAACATTTAAACATTTATAGAATTTAAATTCACATAGTAGATCACATCATATCGATCATCATTCAAATAACATTTAAACATTCATAGAATTTACATTCACATAGTAGATCACATAACATCCATGATCATGCAAATAACATTTAAACATCCATAGAATTTACATTCACATAATAGATCGCATCATATCCATCATGATTCAAATGATGTTTAAACATTCATAAAGGTTCATACGTCTTAAAATTTCAAGTGTATCATTAATATTTTCACCATGAATAGAAAATAAAGGTGACTAGATCTCAGGTAATCCTAGTTGTCTAAGTTAAAAGGTGTTGTTTCATACACTCAACCTTTGTGAAACATATTCTCGAGGTTGTCAAAAAGTGAGGGATAATCTCGTCGTAATGTCTCGACATCCTCCCAAGTAGTAGATCCTAGACTATACTTGTCCCACTGGACCCTAACTTGGTCTACCAAATAGTTCCTGAGATATCAGACTATATGGTCCAATATGCGTAACAATTATACAGTGAGGGTTCCCACATCTGATACATGTAATTCCTTCAAATTCAGTTTATTTGATTTTTTGGCAACATAATGACATAAAACGGATACCTGAAAAACATTCTGATTTTTATGCAAGTGGGGTGGCAGTATGAGACGATAGGAAATGAGTCTAATTTTCACTTGGATTTTGAACGGTCCTATGAGTTGAGGTGACAAATTTTTCCCCTTCCTGAATCGAATGGTACTCTTATTGGGCCTGATGCAAATGAAAACCTGATCTCCCACTTTATAACTTCGAATAGTCCTATGTGCATCAACATAAATTTTCTATTTATTCCATGCTTCATTTAGTCTCTGCCTAATCTGAATCACCTATTCCTCCATGTCTTGAATCAATTTTGGCCCAACTATCATGCAATATTCTAATCTTTCCCAACTCAACAGTGTTCTGCATGGCCTTCCATACAAAGCTTCGTAGGGTGGCATTTCGATGGAGATATGAAAACTATTATTGTAGGTGAACTATACCAAAGTTAGGTACTTCTCCCAATGGTTTTGATTATCCATGACATACATCCTAAGGATTTCTTCCATGACTTGATTTACTCTCTTAGTTTTCCCATCTTTTTTAGGATAATAAGTTGTTCTTAATTTCAACCGCGTCCCCAACAG
This sequence comes from Picea engelmannii, assembly GCA_009831015.1. Lineage (NCBI taxonomy): Eukaryota > Viridiplantae > Streptophyta > Pinopsida > Pinales > Pinaceae > Picea > Picea engelmannii. The sequence continues at coordinate 140,985 of ML795587.1, read as the reverse complement.
TGACTACAAACTTGTCGAAAACCTAAAAGTGAATTTGGAGTCGCTATTTCAAATGATATTCTTGGGTATCCCATGCAAATGGATGACCTCACTTACAAACATGCATGCCACATCATTGAAATCATAAGTGTATCTAAATGGAATAAAATGAGCACTCTTGGTTAACTAATCAACTATCACAAGAATGGAATTGTGTCTATGAGATGTGAGAGGAAACCCCACAAAAAAATCCATAGAAACGACTTCCCACTTGGACATAGGAGAATCATGTGGTTGTAGGAGAATTTCCGAGTGGTGGTTGTTGGCTTTAACTTATTGACACTCTAGGAACTTGGAGATGAAATAAACTACATTGCTCTTCATGCCTACCTAGAAGAAAATATTCTTCATGTCTCCATACATTTTCTTCATAGTCGGATGCACACAATAAAGTGCTCTATGGGTTTCCTTTGGTATGATGCTTCAAATATCCCCACCTTCATGGATGTACATCCTTCCTCGGTATCTTAATATCCCATATCATTCTAGGCTATATCCTTCATACTTTGGATCTAATTACCTCCGACTCTGGAGTTTTGAAGTAACCTATAAATACCAACTATCTCCAATGAGTTTCATCAACACACATTCCCTCAGATTGATTTTTAAGGGTACGAAGGAGAATACATTTTATTTTCCCTTGATGTATGAAATACCAAAATCGTACTCACTCATAAACTCACTCCATCACCTCTACCTAGCATTAAGATCCCTCTGAGTGAAGAGATGTTTTAAAATTTCATGGTCTCATTTAAACTCAATGTTTTCCCCGCTAGATAGTGCCTCCAAAGTTTCAGAGCTAGCATTATAGCTACCAACTCCAAATCATGAGTAGTGTAAATATCCTCATGTTTCTTCAACTTCCTAGATACATACGCTATCACTCCTCCATCCTACATTAGCACATCCCCCCACTATTTCTTCGAGGCATCCATGTAGACTGTGAAGTCCTTTTCCATATACAACACTTGTAGAAATAGTGCACTAGTTAATAACCTCTTAAGCTCGATGAATGCACTATCGTATTCTTTTGTCCATTCATACTTGACCCCCTTTCATTGCAAAGTGGTGATGGGTTTTTCTATTTTAGAGAACCCTTCCAAAAATCTCTGATAATAACTTGCTATCCCCATGAGCATATTTTGGAACTGGCCATTCCATAATGGCCTTTACCTTTTCTGTGTCCATAAAGATTCCTTCACCGGAAATGATATGACCTAAACAATGAATTTATTTCTCGAAGAAGGAACTCTTTGACAACTTCCCATACAATTTTTTCTCTCTAAGGCAGGACAACACTACTCACAAGTGTTCCTCATGTTCTCTTTTTTCCTTGGAATAGATGAGGATATCATCTAAAAAGACTTGTACAAAGCGGTCTAAGTAATTCCGAAATACACCATTCATGAGGCTCATGAATACTGCTGGCACATTGGTAAATTCGAAAGGTACTACAATGAACTCGTAATGCGCAAATTGAGTTCGAAAGGAAGTTTTAGGAATATTTCCTTCCTTAATCCTTAACTGGTGATACCCTGATCGCAAATCATTTTTTGAGAATAGTGTTACTCCTTTCATCTGATCAAAGAGATCATCTATTCGTGGTATTGGGTACTTATTTTTCACTATAGCATAGTTCGAGTTCCTGTAATCTATACAAAGTCATAAGGAACCATCCTTCTTCTTCACAAAAATTACTGGTGCACCCCAAGGTGAGATACTAGGCCTTATTATCCTTATGTCGAGTAGCTCTTTCAACTGCATCTACAACTCACAAATTTATGGCACTGCCAACCTATATGGAGTCTTGGAAATTGGTTTTGTACCAGGTTTTAACTCAATAGTAAAATCGATCTCCCTCTCAGGAGGTAACCCTGGAAACTCATTCGGAAAAACATCCCTAAACTATGACAATATCGGGTACTGATCCAAGTAGGGTCCTTTTTTTTCATTCACTTCTTCCACTACATATAGTTGACACCCTTGCCTCATGCACTGCTTAACCTTCATAGTTGAGATAAATTGTAGACACATTTCTTCATACACCATGGATCTCTACTAGCCTTCCTTCATTGTCAACACAAAGAACTTTTTTTTCAAAACAATCTACCATAGCTCAATCGGCTTCTAACCAATCCATTCCAATGTGTAGGTCATACGTCCCAAGAGAAGTGATGTATACCTTCAATTTGATACCACACACTCCCAGGTCTACTAGACAATTATCAATGCTAGGTCTTACCACTTGTTTTTCCCCTGAAGCCATCTTGACTTGTTTAAAGTCATCATGCTCGTAGGATTCCAACCCACTCTTTTCTAATGCAGATGGTGAAATGAAACTATCTATAGCACCAGAATCAAATAAAATTTTAACATTGATATGATTTAGTGTACCTGGTGATTCCACCACCGTGGATTGATGTTCTTCCTAGTGATTATTAACTATTGCATATATCTGGTGTCTACCAGTTGCTCTTCCCATCGAGGCCTTTCCTTCTCTATGCACAAATCCTTCTTGAAACTATGGGTAGTCACGCTGGTAATGGGGCCCTCCACATCCCCAACATGTAACACAATACGTAACCTCTGAACTACTCTGTGACGGTCTTTAAAAGGATTTTCTTCCCCTATAACCCCTACCCCTGCTAGTTGTTCCCTGAGAAGATCGTGGACCTGCCTGCATCATTGGTGATGAATGGAACAATCCACTCGCTACCATTGAAATACTTATGGAAATTGTCCTTGGAGTGACTTTATTACCATAAGGACATGGCCTAGAGCTCCCTCCCATGGAGAATGTCCTAGGGGCCTTCCCAAAGAATCCATGATAATGTGGAAAGGTCGACCTCATACCTCCATTTAAGCTCATGTGTTCCTCAACATAACGTGCATTTTAAACTTCTTCCGCTACTTAATATGGTTTCCACATCTGTACCATGGCACTTATATTAGGGTTTAACCCATAGAAAAAGAGATATTCCTATTTTTTATCATTATCCATGTATGAAACATATTTTACCAATTCCATGAACCTAATCTCGCACTCTTCCACGATCCTGTTTCCATGTACTGGAGCATGAAATGCTCCCACCTATTGTTCCTTGTAGTAACATGGTAGATATTTCCTTTAGAACCGTTCCTCAAAAGTTCCCAAGAAATGGTGTATGGGGTAAGTTGCAACTGCCTCTCTAGGTTTCCCCACTAGTTCAAGCCACTATCCCTTAATTGAAATATTGCTATTTTCACCTTTGACGTGGAAGCATAGTCTCTTAAGGTGAAACATCATGTCATTCCTTTCAACCATGCTTCAACACGTTCACTGGCACGACACCCAGATAACTTTGCGAGTTTTATATTCTTCAGTTCTCTAGTGATATACTCAGGTGGAATCCCTCCCCCTGAATCCCTTGATGCTTCAGGGTTACCCTCCCTAGATGGTGAGGGCTCCGCTTCGATCCCTATTGCCTGACGCCCCTTTAAAGTCTCATTAGTGGCCTCCAAGGAGTTGAAAATGAGAGAGAATGTAGGTTATGGTGGTGGCGGCGTTGGCGTTCCTTGTGATAATGCCCCTCTACCTCAATTTCGTCGAGTTCTAACCATCTTGTATAATTGAATCTGCATCAACCAAATTTTGGTCAGGGAAGAGTCTAACGCAATTCACATTCGCACAACTTATACTTGTAAACATAGGGTTAGGTGTAAGTTTTCTTTTACTTTTTTGTAAATAGACATTACTCTCTTTAGGGTAAGTGGTTAGGTGAGGGTTAAAGAATCTAAGATCGATGTCTTTTCCTAAGTAAACTAATGGCTCTCTCACCTTGCTAGCTATGCAAGCGCTACACTGAAATATTCAATTACTCTAACTTACTCTAACTTGTGTGTAATCAAGCATCAAACCCATTTGTGTATCAATATGTACCACTCATATTAATCACCCTTATACATTAATTAAACATAATTAACTCAAATAAGTTTAAAATCTTTTAATGAATTTAAATAATTAAATATTAAAAAGAAAACAAATGTTAAAAAGATTGTTTTAAAATAATATTAATATTTAAATTTTTGTTTTATTTTATTATTATTATTTTAAAGTAATTAATATATACATATATACATATATCCATATATATTAAACAAAATAAATGGATGTTAATTAATTTTAATTAATTTCATATATAATAATATAAATAAATCAAAACAAATCAAACAACCTCGGGCATCGTGGGACCTTGCATGAGACCCACGTGCCCCCTCCCATTTTTCCATGTGTCCAAGCATAAAAAATAAATAAATAACTAAAACTAAATGAACCCTAACCCTACCCCACACGTAGAGTGCTCATTCGCATCTCCATGACCTCTGTTATACCTCCCTTCTGCTCTGTGCATAACCTACCTCTCTTCTACTATGCACACACAATCGAGTTTAGAGGGTGTGGCCTCGACCACATGACCGGCCACCAGGAGGGTATGACAATGGCCTCTAGATGGGCTTATTGAGGTTTGGCTTCTATCCACTTGGTCTCTTTTTGTTTTTTTTACTTGCTTCACATTTGTTTTTTTGTTTGTAGCTCTGTGTGGACAGTTCTTGAACGCCTTAGCTCTCGATTATGTTATGTGAGTTTGTTGTGTTAGAGAAGGTTAAAAATAAAGTTAAATCAGGTTTGCAGTGGTCGTATTATGCAGGAAAAGTAAATTACTTTCCATCCAAATGTGGAAGAGCCTCAATAGTAGTCAATATAGTTTCAGTTTCTTCTCCACTACGTCTCTTTGCCAATAAGAAATAAATCTTTAGAGACTTTGTGTTGTTTTTATTTTGCCTAAAAACGTTGGGTATACCTTTTATGTTTTCTATACAATAGGACATCAGTTCTCTTCCTTGAGCTCGTTGTTTGGTATTGGCCGTTGATTTGGCGTTGGGAAAAAGTGTGGCTAGTAGAGCACCATACCCACTGACCTCATGGCTTCTTCATGTGGCTTGGTTCTAGACTTAGATCTAGTGCTTGATTTACCATATGGACATTGCTTGTCAAGTTGGTTTTCTCGAGTGTTTAAGGGGGGAATACTTACGGTCTTCTTCACATAAGTGCACGTGGGTTCAAACATCACAACAAGCATTCTAAATATGCTTTCATTTTTCCCGACCTTAGGCTTGGAGTTAGGTCTTGGGCACTTGGTGTACTTACCATGCTCCTTTTTGGCTTCACCCTTACTACTTGTTTGAATGTTGCACATGTGCTATAGTAAAGGTGTTTTATTGATTCACAAAAGTTCTTGGGTTCGACCTTCAACCTACTCACAGCTTTACTCTCGGCCCTTTGTTTGAATGTTGCTAAAAAGGAACAATCCTTGGTTTGATTGTTGTAGTTTACAAACGCATAATGCAAAGGAAAGACTCCCATGTGGGTTTCTCCTCCATTTGGCTTGAGCGCTTAGTGCATAGACTTGTGTACTTGAAACTTGTAATTAAACCTGGAGTTGGGCCTTGGACCTGATATTTTGTAGGAGCTGAAGATTGGGCCTACATGCCCAATAGTTTATCTGAAGAATAAAAAGAGGAAATCTAGGGATGATAGGTTATGCCCATGCATTGGGCTTATGTTGGTTAATGTGTTGACTTGTGGACCTAGATTTTGGCATACATAGTTTACTATTTCTCTCAACTTCAAGGTCAAATTTTCTATGATGGTTTTTCCTTGAATTGCTCATCTATCCACTTCAAAATTGATATTTTTCTACTTCATTACTATGGTGCTTCACATTTTCTGAGTGATGCTCTTAAATTCTTTATTTTTTGCTATTGATATCTGCTGAAATGTTATCATTGGTTATTAACTTATTTCACTTTTGATCATTTATACTCGATTTCTCCTTCTCTTATTTTTCTCTTCTTTTATAATCTATTTGGTTCCTCAACTTTCATCCTTTTCTCTATCTTTTGTGATGAGTATCCAATGCCTTTTATGTCATTTTGGTCATTTTAAACCCCACGTATTTTTTTGTGGTTGCTTCATTTTCTCAGTATTAATATGTGGAGCTTACCGAAGAAACTCCATAAAACGGGCCTTGTACGGTTGTCCTGTCATAACGCATTGAACTTGTTGAGTTGATTCTCATTGAATTCCTCTCATAGGCACCTTTCTCGAAACCATTTCTCTAACAATTCCCATGACACATCTTGAACGATTATCTTCAATTTTTGTAGGAGCATTTTCCACCATAGAAGATAGCTCCCCTTCAATTGAAATACTTCCATGCGGACCTTCATGTTGGAGGTATAGTCGTGAAGTGAAAAACACATTTCCATATTCTCCAACCATGCCTCGTTGGATGCACCATCCAGGGCACCAAAGAACTCATGAAATTTGACCTTCTTGAGTTCACGGTGAATGCTACCAGTACTAAACGAACCGCGTGGTGGACCCTCAAGGGGTGTTGGCTCCACGTCCTCATATCTATCCAAACGGATGATCAATGTCTCAAACATCTACTAGAAAGACCTCACCAGCCCAACCACATCACCCACCACTATATGCTCCTTCCCAACAACTTGCTCATCTCCCTGGGGATGAGATCCCTCATGTGTGGATGTTGTTGGAGGCGTCATGCCTCCTCCCATAGCACCCCGTCATTTTCCTCCACAATGTCCTCTAACCATGATTACCTTCATGAATACAAGTCAACTTAATTAGAAACATTATAATAAAATATCATATCAATGAAATTTGTAGTGTTCCCAAGTTTTGGGTTGAACCCCGCTCTGATACCATATAAAACAATCCTGTCGTTACGACTACCAGCGAATCCGTAATGAATATTTTTTTATTTTTTTTTAACAGGATGAAAAAATGATTACATCTAGAGAACACACCTGAGGGCGAGCACTGTGCCCATCTAATAGGCAATATACATCTATGACTCCACGCACTAGCACAAGAGAGGCTAGGCAGAACATGTGTAAAACAACAAGGAGAAACGACTACCCGCCCAATGCAAACATGACCACGCTTACAAGACAAGGGACAACCTCCCCCTCCTGACACATCAACCTTTGTGACAAATCATTAGAGCCTCAAGACACAAACCAAACACATGAAGGCATTCAACCCATGTGCCAAAAGAAAACTTACAATGCTCATCCACACTCACACGGAAGGCATCGACTCCGACCAAGTTATCATTTGCTTCTATCCAAAAGGAAGGTCCATGATCCCCTCATTAGGAATCATGTCATCCCTAGGTGGTATATGCAGAAATAACCCTAGCGCTACCTAACCTATCTGGACCAAGGGCTCAAGATAAATCTGACTAGCTAAGGGTCGAAATAACTGATAGGAAGACTACACCTATGCCCCCAAGAAATGGGTAGACAAGATGCATGAACACATCGCTCAACAAATCACAACCCAATGAATGACCCGACGACATCGAAGAATCTCTAAAGTTAAGTAAGAGATCTAGGAGTGAAGGGTAAACTATTGTAATGTTACTAAAGACATAAATGTTATCAAGTGTGAACTAAAACATAACTCAACTAATCAACATGCTTCCCCCATGGTGTGTTTCTATTAAAGTAAGTGCACTACTCATCATTTAAAAGAGATCTTCCGTGACTTCATTATCTAAATGAGAACTTTGTACTAAATGACAAGTCCTAATTAATCAATAACATAACTATCATTTAACAATTTAACCGTACGTAATGATATTAATTATATAAAATGTACTTCATTTTTAATGTAACACTATTAATCAACCTCCTTATATCACAAGTTATATCACTAACAACAATATTACTTACATCATGTTGTCCATCATATATAAATCTACACGCGATTAGTTTTCAATTGTTGTCTAATTTATATAAGTGGTTTTTGTCAATAAATGAGTGCCATTTCAATGCAATTGTAATGCCATTTTAATGTTATAATGCAGTCATAAATAAAAGCCATTTCTATGCTATTTCATGCAACTTTAATGCTATCTTATTGTTGTAACTAAATTTCGTGTCAAGCTATTTAATTCAAATTGAGGTTATTTGTTGTTTATGATTAATCACCACTTTGATGCTATTCAAAGAAATTGAAGATTTCTTGTTGTTCTTAAATAGTGTCAAGTCAAGTTATTCAATACACAAATTGATGCTAAATGCAATTGTATAATAGATTTGACTTATTGTTGTCAGGAACTAATGGAAAGGTTGTTAATGAAAGATAATTACTATAATGCTACTTTTTAATAGAGTCTAACCCCTCGCTATGATGATAGTAATTAAATTGCAAATCTCAAGTCAAACCACAATAGGCAAACTAGTAAATAAATACTCAAATAACAATACTCAGTAATTAAAATAATCAAATCGTAACACTCAACCATAGCAACCTAATTCACTGACAATAGTAATTAAAATCACAATAGTAATTAAAAGTAGTGATGTTACACAACAGTCACCAATTCATTGCCATAGATAGCACCATTAAAAATGCAATATGAATATACAGACACAAATTTCACTCCCAAAAGGAAAAATAAAGAAGTTGTTGGCTTTGGGTGTTCATCAACAAAAATGGAGGTAGCTCATTAGAGAGTAAGGAATATGCAGGGCATTAACTTCTCCCTTAAATCCAACTAAAAGTTGCTGGAAAATCGCATTCCAAAAGTTGAAATCAAAACACATTACTAAGGATGAGAGGTCAAAGAAAATGCAATCCAAGAAAAAGGGAAATTCGCCAGGTAAACCAACAACGATTGCGGTCTAATAAAAAAATGGAAAAATGGTCAGAGAAAACTATCTAGTAATGAAGACGTGTTCAATAAAAAAAAATGCAGAGCAAGATGTCCAACATTAAAAACGCATTCAATATGAAAAAAAAAACTTAGGGAAATAATTTTGAAATGGTCACGCCTTCAAGATAAAAATTGTAGAGTATTATATCCGTCAATCAAAAGAAATTCGTTGCCATTCAAAAGTAAAAATGCAGCCAATACTAAAATATGCCAACCCTTAATAAAATGAAAGTTGTTGAATGCCTAAATCTGCCAACTACCCAGCACATGGAGGTGAAAGCCAAAGGGGTTGGGATACATAAGAAGGAATGCAAATAATACAAGGTAAAACACAAGAATAACCCTCCCAAAAAATAACGCAATCCTTCCATCCACAAATATAGTCAGATAGTATGTTGGAGAAGCATGCCCCAAAAATGAAAACACAGGCATGGAAAGAAAATTGTAATAACACAGAAACAAGTAGTAAAAACAAAATGCCTCCACATTGCACTCAACAGGGGAAATATTGCAGCCAAAATAAAGGGTTTGCAGAGTATCCCAAGCATAAAAATCATGCAAGTAAAGAGACATATTTGATGTGCAAGAGAATCAATTCACAGGCCAATAATAAACCTCTATCATTACAGAGGAGCAAAAAACACTACCATTCAGTGAAAATTCTTATTAAAGTTGCATGGTAAATTTGTCGTTGAGAGGTGAAAAAAAATGATGAGTATAATCACCAGGGAGCACATTAAGCGCAGAGATAAACTATCTAGAAAATATTAAAACGCAGATTCAAAATTTAGGGGATAGGAAGGATAACAACGATAAAATTACTCAACACAAGAAGGCACGACAACAATCAATCAACCAAGATAAATCACATGCTTATAAGACTCGAAAAACACATCATTTTCTCATCATCCATGCATAGAAAAATAGGGCATTAGGATCTATAGGTCTATTAACACTGAAGTGACGACCTTCGATCCGGCTCCTGGCTGACTTCTCAAGCATGGACTAATGAGCTAGGGATGAGGGTGAAGTAAAAAGTGCAAACTCATCACAAATAAATAAAACCATAGTACGGTCTCTATAATGAGGGATCGATTTCCAAGGGATTCAAGTCAACAACGTGCTTAAGGCTATGGGGAAATTAAGCTATCAATTAAAATGCTAAGTCAACATTTTCCTTACCCAATTAAAATACAGAATTGAAAGCATGAGGTATAATAATAATCTACCATGTAGAATCAAGTAAGCATAGCATAGCCCAAGTCGTCTTCTCTAAGAAGTTATCCTGCTCACTCGGTGCTGCTCCCGCTTGTCGACTGATGCAACTTCACTAGTACTTCCCAAACAACACTAGGTTTACTCTTATTCCCCCTTAGCCCCCCAAGATGCAAAGGGGGGCCACGCACACTAAAATAGAGAACAACTAGCTCCAAGTCCATGCTGAGCTACCACTCCTCACCAATATGGGTATCCTAACTCCCACAAGCTAAGTCAATCAAATCTAAATTTCTGCAGTGTAACATTATGCATCACTGAAAAGATCCATCATCCTCCTCCTCCCTCCTTTATATAGATTTTCTAAGTCATTTACTTTCCCAAATTCTCATTTAATTTATTGTTTAATAATTCAATTGATAAAAATCCTCCCCATACATGTGTCACCCATCCCCTTCATTGCACCATAATTTAATTTCATTAATTAATTAATTACTCTTATTTTCCTCACCCACCTAAAAACATTTCTAGAATCGCTCCTATTTGTCCCCATATTCCCTTACACATTTTAATAACATACCCCCTTAATAATTTACTATTTGAGTTTAATTTAAAAAGTTCTTAAATGCTAGATACCTTACTAAGTTAGTATTTCTACTTTCTCCATGTGTTTCCCCTTTTTTTTTATGTTTCCCGCTTTTTCCTGGTTTCCTAATTATTTTAAATTTTGCTCTTTCCCTTTTCATTTAAAACTTAAATTGGCAAGTGTAGAAGATTACCTTTTTCCACTTTTCCTTTTTAATTAATAAATTTTTAATTAGCGTAAGTAACAAAAAAATTATTTCCCCCCTTTCCCCCTTTTTAAATTTTATCTCCCAAATTATTTTTTTTATAAATTAATTGAATTTCTTACCCCCTTATCGTCACATGATTAATGATGATTATCATTATTATTTATTTATTTTTATTTTTATTTTTATATAAATATATATATTTTTTATCACAAGTATCACTTAGACCTAGATGTTATTTTCCTAGGTTAGGCAACATTTTATTAGGTAAATTGTTTTAAATCTTTCTGATCACATTATTCATTCTAAGGCCATATAGGTTTCTTCATTTATTATTTAACAATGTGACGCGCCCTTCAGGATGCATGAGGTGATGCAAGGGTACCACTCACCTCATTTTGTTTCCCTTGGGTGATGTGCCCTTCAGGACGCACTACGTGCTCCAAGGGTGCCACTCGCCTCACTCTATTTTTCTAGAGTGACGTACCCTTCATGATGCACTCTGTGGTCCAAGGGTGTTGCTTGCCTCTTGACTGACTTGGTAGGCATAAAAAACCACTGAAGTCAATACTCCACCAGGTGATCTTGTTGGAGATTAAGGGCCTCTAAGGAATAAGGCCCCTGCCTTATTCCGTGCCCCTTAGAATCATCCTGAGTGATTGTTGTAGTATTCCCTCATGACATCGTGGGTCTTCTTGAACTATGTAATTGTTAACCTATAGTTCAAGCCATGATGGGAGTACTAATAGAATGTGGCAGGGATGATGTCCACAGCTCTCCCTCAACATCTTTGGTATTCATGCGTGACCCCTTTACTCCACATGTCAGGAAGATATCTTCAGCCTTCATCACCAATGAATCATGTCAGAAATAATAACCATAATCAGATCATCTAATCATATGCACAAATGCCATATATACAACAATCAAACCCCCATTTTCCACTCCCAGAATCGGTTCAGAGTCTAAGGGGTTTCATCAATGCCTCTACATCCTCGAGGTCCAAAATCCTGCACACTCAGGAAAACCAAGTCAATAGCACCTGTCTATGTTAATACAAAAAATTAAAATGTCATCAATCCATAACACCTCATAATCATAATCAAATGTCCAATAGTATAATAATCTGGATCACTTGCAAACAAGTGTCCTCAAAGAATAATTTATCTCATTGCATGGAAGAGAGGGATGCTAGAAAAGAGTTTTCCTCAATTCTTGTTATAAAGGTGGAAATCCATATACTAGTGTCCCATTGGTAATTGTGGACCATAATGCTAAAGAAGACTAGAGAACCAAGGTCCCATGTATAAATGTGAACCACTATGCTTAAGTAGTTGAACTCCCACTGTTAAAATAGATCCCATGTCCAAGTGTTCATGTGAAATCCATACTAAATATATTGGAACTTGGGAACCAGCTGAAAAATGATTCTCTAAAGATTGACACTAGTCATGTGGATCGAAATATTTAGAACCAACTAAAAATGCATTCACTATGACCAGAGAATAATAAAACTGAATAAGAATATACAAAGAATGACTGTCTTTACTCTCCAATAATTTCTTTACCTGAGGGGGAATAGAGTCATCAAATAGAATATGGAAGTGGTTGCCATCCCATAAATGAAAACTATCCATATACCAATCCTCACAATCATCCTCCAGAGGATACCAAGCATACACTTCTTGATAATATCCATCCATGAGTTTCAACAAAGTATATTTCTCCTGGATTTTTTTCAAGGACTCATGAATACTATGAAAACCATCCATGATATCTTTGTGAAATTTATGCAATGTGTCATGCATTTTGGATTTGAATTCATATATTGGAAACACCACATAGAATATACCAAAATAAATATCTGAAAATTCATTATCTAATGGGTCTGATCTTGTATCAATCTGAGTACCTTGTAAAAAGTTGTAGACTCTGGAGTCTCATCGTCATCACAAAAACCCCCAAAAATGACTTATTTTAAATCAACTATATCTTCACTTTTGTAACTCTGATTCATACGATTCTTTTTTTTGAATTTTGAAGAAATTGTGAGAGGAACTCACATATGTAATTTGCTTTTGTAAAATTCATTTCTATATGCTAGATAAATCAGAAAAATCACACGACTGTCTACGGAAAAAACCCTAAAAATTTAAGATTTTAAAATGCAAATAACTTTACTTGACGGACTCTGTCTCAAACGATTTGTTTTATTTTAACTTGGGTTTTTTTTTATAGGAAATCAAATATAGAACCATTTTCTGCAAATTTTTCACCAAAACCAACATAATTCATCTGGAATATCTCAGCCCTCCTTTTTTTTTTTCCAAAAAAAATAAATCTGCAATATATATATATTCCCACAATTCCTTCCAAGGAAAGTGATATAATAACAATTTTTAAGTATCTGATAGATATGAAAATATAATCACCACAAATACAAAATAAACAATAGATCTGTAGATCAATATAGAAGAAACTACACTTTTATTATAGAACACCCTTGAGGTAGGGAAACACCATACAATGGATCCTATTATGGAAGGGGTCCTCTCGTGTTCACTTTCCTCTTCGAGGTGGAAACTTCCTAATGAGCTTGAGCTCCAAATACAATACTTCTCTTCATGTCCCATTAATTTCTTGAAACCCTTTATATAGTGCTACCATCACCTAAGAACATTCTAGAGGAGGAATCTTCTAGAAGAAGAACCTTCTAAGAAGTCATCTTTGATTTGTTATATATAACTACACATTTATTATATCTAACTACCATAGTGGTCCTTATTTATAAATATAATGGACCTATTCCACCTTACATTGGATGGCCTCCACTACCTCTCTATATACCTAACACACATGTTCTTCAAGAGGCAATATATTCCACAAAAACCACCCAATCCCCCTCATATGGCCTTCAACACAGACCATTTAAGTAATGATAACTTCTCCTCTTACCAGTGCCAGAAAAACCATCCAGAAAACGTTTCCCTCAATTGGGCAAGTCCATGACCATGGTGATCAATCAATTGTTAGATCAAAAAATATTAAATGATGAAAACACTACACATACTCAAACTGATACTACTAAACATATTCCTCCAGATTTCTCTATGCCTTTTTGGTACTGTTGTCCAAAATTAGACGATGAGCATATAGGAGATATATTCATGGAATATAATATGGTAATAAAGGATGCTTATAAAAATAGTTATAATAAAGGGATTAGAGGTTTATTTCTCGACAAGGATGATAATATTCCCCCCAGGAAAATAACTCCTCCTACTTCCCCAAAACCAAAGGACCAACCTCCAAGTAAAGCCAGTGGAAAAACCAACAAAGTTGTCCTAGTGACAAAAAATGAACCCAATACGTCTAGTTGAAATGGAAATAACATTATAGTTAATGCAATACCTAAAAATGACAAAACGTTTGAACCGAAAACAAAACAAACAATGGACAACATAAACCCACACGCCCTAGACTTCAATGTAATAGAAGACATGAATAAAACAAAAGAAAGCATTTACATGTTTGATATCTATTCATTACCACAATAACATGAGCTCTTGAGCGATGCTTTCAACCCCGATGATACTCAAAAAAGGATGGTCTTTGTTACTGAAAAATCCTTGTCGAAAGATGAGGCACAAGAAGTACACAAAGTAGAAATCACAATAGCCATAAATGCAACAAGTATAGGTGCATATTTCAATGTGTTTAACTGTCTAGTAGATTCAAGTGCATCATCTATCATAATGCCATTTATTGTGTGCCAAAAAATAAACATTGTTTCACAAATGAACAAAACCAAAATTATATAGTTAGATAGGAAATATGTTAAAGTAAAGGGAGAACTTAAGGATGCCTTTATTAGGATTTAATATGATACTAAGTTTCATCAAACAATATATATCATCATTGTCAATATATGAGAGAGTTATTCTTTGTTATTATGTAGGGTTTAGTCGACCAAATTTTAAGGATAATTTTCTACCGATTCCTCTCACCTATGGTTGTTGTATAAGGGTAAGTCAGATAAAATTCGAGTAAATAGTGAGGCCCACATGAATCACACAATGAATAAATTGGAAGGTAAGAATGAACCTATAATTTTGGCACAATTTGTTTTGGGAAATTATTTCTTTGATATTGATTATGGTTGTTATGAGGTACAAAAACATAAAATACAACCAGATTTACAATATGAACTCTTCCCATGAACTCACAATAGTGCTTGTATTCTATTAACTAACCTAGGATTTATTTCAATTAATAAAAAAAAAATTATGATATTTGGTTGATGTTTTTTAATGTGTCTAAAAAATAATATGGAGACGAAGAAGGATGTTCTTGATTGATACCAAACAAGTTAAAATACTCATATCCTACTTCCTAGAATTTGAATGCACTAACAACATTGTTGAGTGAAAATATTTAGTTCAAGGCTTGTAAAGGACCATCGATTTGATAGTGAAATATCTTAAGGTGTTTGGTGATTATAAAATAATCACTCGACAAGTAAGAAATACTATCCATTGTCTATCCCCGCAACTAAAGGAATATCAACAAGAGGTATAGATTTTTTTTTATTCTTTTGATGCATTTAAAATTACTTTTATACCTCATGATCAAAATCTAGATGAAGATACATTGGCCAACACGACATCTAGGTGCATTCCTCTTGATGATGGTTTTTTGGTTGAAATGATTTTCAAGCCCTCCATACCTGAGACCATCAAAAATTGGATATTATTCGATGATGACAATCAAATTATGAATTTTCTCACCATTTCAAACACTTTTCAAGATGCAGTTATTGATGATGAAGCAAATCAACAAGAACTACAATATTATCTGGATGAAGAAATCAAAGTAAAGAAAAAATGTGTCTCGAAGAATGTTTTGACCCTTGAGGTTATTCAATTTGAAAAATAAGTTCAGGAGGCCCGCCAACCAAAAAACAAATATCTCAACCATGATGCATTTTTTGGTCCATCTTGGAACATCTGAATAGCCAAAATATATAAATCTGGTCACTTGTTGTTGAGAGGAAGAGAAACACACATTTACATAATTGTTTAAGAGATATCAAGATGTTTTTCCTTGGACTTGGGATGATCTAAAAACATATTGTTATTGGATAAATCCGTAGGTGCAGACATTAACCGATCTCCCTAGATCCATCTGGATCTAGAACAAAATAGGACAAAACATGATGCCTTCTTTAAGTTTTAGATATTGAATTTACTAACTAAAGAGGGATGAGTGACATACCATTTAAATGTCTCTTCCTCTCACCATCACTATCCTATCTCCATTCCAAT
>ML795587.1:66278-86278 GCA_009831015.1 Picea engelmannii | reverse complement strand
TTGATCTGGTTTCTCTTTTCTGGTTAATCTTGATGCCATGGCTCCAGGTATCGACCATGCTGAATAAATTTATATTTAGCTAAAACGAGGTTTAACCTACCCTGTTAGTAATTTAACCAGTTTGTTTAGTTTTTAATTTCTTGTATAATCTTTGTCATTCGTTCACGTTGAATGCTTATTAATTTGTTCTTTGACCAAAATAAATTTACATTTTCGCTATACTATTTATTTATTAAATTTTACCATTCCATTGTTTCATCAAATTGAAGTCTTATTGCCCAGCCACATTCTTGGAAGAGCAGAAAGATGGAGACCGTTTAAAACAATTTTAAACCTTGACATTTAGCACCCTCGTTTTAAAGATGCGGCCATCGAACTAGGGAAGGAGCTGGTAAATCGCTCTATTTTTTCTTTAATTCTCCAGATTTCTTGTTTTCTCCGCGAAATCCTTTTTCTGCCGCTTGCTTACTTGAATGGAATTGTCATCTGGATTTTTCTCCATTAAATATCTCGTTTCTTGTTTAAATGGAAACGAATTGTGTGCTTCTGCCTTTAAATGGACACGAATTGTGTGCTTCTGACTTTAATTCTCTGTGTAGCATTGAAGATTTGGTCCTTCTGTCTCGTTTTGGATATGGCCATTGAGCCATGTTTCCGTTAGTATTGATTATTTTTCCAGGGTATTCGGTTAGTATTGATTCTTTCTCCAGCGTATTTTGTTGGATTGTTTTTGTCCAAAAACTTGTAGACATGTTTGGAGTCAGGGATCAGGCACGTACTTTAGGTAAGTCAATAATAGCTTTTGTTGTGCTTTATTTTTTATAATTTTGATGAGTTTTTACCTTGGTAGGGCTTTCTTTTAAGTCATGTTTTGTAATTATGTAAATAAATTAAATTTTCTAAAACTTAGAGAATTAAAATTACATAATGTTAAAAGACATTAAAACTTGAAAGGTTGAATCTTAGTGCATGCGTGCTTACAGAATTTTCTTATTGCAGTTGCTTAGCTTAAATTAGAAATGAAAAAATACATAAAAAAGTAGAAATGGATAACCTTGTTTTTCATGATTTTCTTTTAGATTTATCATTAGACTAAGATGCAAGCTACACTGATATTTTTTATGCATCGATTTATCTTTTGGTCTTTTCGATATGAAATGTTTTCTTTTGTATATGGAGTGTTATATGAATTGCTTTAATTTTAAAATAAAAATAAAAAAATAAAATTAAAATTACTAGTATTTGAATATGTTAAATTGTGTATTTAAATTTTCCAATTATTTTATTTTGTATTTACGGTCTTTTTGGCTTTTGATTTTATATATTCATTTGCTCATTTACAAAATTTATTTATTAACCTAAAGAAATAAAAAGAATTTCTCTTTGAATATAATTTCCTTGTAATTGGAATTTGTCTTTTTATTATATTTTAAAATTAAGAATAAAATAATTAGAATTTTCAATAAGCTTTGAAATTTTGCAATGGTATTAGAGTAATCTTTTTATTATATTTTAAAAAATAGAGTTTTCAGAAAACTTTAAAGTTTTTAGAATTTGAATTGGTTGTATTTAAATTTAAATTTTATTTGTATTTGTTTGTGTATTTATAAAAAAATACATTTTTTTTTTAATTTGTATGATAATAAAATTTATAATTTGAAGGTTAATAATTATATTTTTCAATTGTTTATTTGTATTTATAATTTTTTTTTTATCTTATTAATTAATTAAATAAAAAATTATTATATCTTTTTACATTGAAAAATTATTATAGTATATATTTTATATTATGTCTAAATTTAAATATGCCTATAAATATCTTTCTACATTGAAAAAATATTATAGTATATAATTTATATTATGTTTTAATTTAAATATTTATAGATAAAATATTTTTTCTATATTCATATAAATATATTTTCTAAATTTCTAGATGAATTAATTATTCATGTTAATTACTTTCTATGAGGATTTTTCTTTTCTGTGTGTGGGATGTATATTTATAATATATATTTCTTATATTTTTTTTACATTTTGTGAGTTCATTTGTATTGCTTAGTATTTTCCATTAGAATCTTTTAACTTCAGGTAACATAATGGATGTGTTTTTTTTTTAAGTAAAAAAGATGGAACCTGTTATATTATCATAATCAAGGTACAATAACTATTTGCAATGCCAGTTGTCCCACGTAAATAGGAAACCGAGATAGTTGGGCATCTTGTGCCATGTGTTTCCCATCTAACAAAATTGACATGGTTCTATCCTGCCCGAAGGAAACTAGGACTGTCACATATGAAGTTTAAACTGTATGCCATAAACTAGTTATAAGAAAACTAAAAACTAACTTGGCCAAAGCTTAGTTCAGAACATGAAAAGAGATTCCTAACCAAGAACATCATTGAAACTTTTAGTCTGTATGCTCCTCCTCGACTCCATGTTGTCGCCAGCCTGCTGGAAGAACGTAAGTCTGCGCGCACGTTGGGCATTGCTGCTGTGGAAGAGTTCTGGAGTGGGCCGCAAAAAGCATGTCAAGTCGTTGATCAATTCTAACAAGGTGAAAGACCTGGTCATCCAACAGACTCCTCAGCTCGAGGATGAGAGTGAGGTACCCTGAGTCGGTGAAGAGTGGTTGCTCCTGCCAGTGGTTGTCAATGGAAGCGAGGTGTATGGGCTCGGTTGCATATTTACTTGTATGAGATGAGCGGTTGAAAAGATGGGTCGCCGCCTCCATGGGTGCACCAGGAGGGGTCTCTTCTTCGACAAAGCAGGTGGTGAAATGCTCCTCTAGGCTGTTGGCTTTGGAACCAAGTTGAATACCCGCAAACAGAAGGCTTGTCTTTCGATCCAAAATCAGTGGGTGGATTCCAATTCTGTGGGACTGTGAACAGAGGGAGCTTGAGATAGCTTTGCATGGCATCCTCCAAGGTAACTTCTTCCACGTACGCCATAGGAGGCATTCGTGGTTTACTGTGCCTTCGAATGGACACCATGGCCAGCGCCTACTCAAACTTCTTCTGTCTCTGGCGTCAAGATTCGACCGTGTACCAAGTGGCACCCCTGCATGGCTTTCCTCGTGCTTTGGGCATGTTCGAGACCTTGGAGATGACCAGGGTTCCTTGTGAATGGACTGCTCTACTACGGTGGAATGAACTGTTGTTGCTCCGGTGGAATGAACGCTGTTATGGATGAATGCCTCTCTGTTCGATCAATTCCGATGATAAGGAGGAGGGCAACCATGACTGTCATAGCCATTAAGGCTTGATGCTTACTGCGTTGGTGCCTGGTACTGTTCACTTGCACAAAGGGGCTCATCGCTTGGGTATGGTTGTGCCGATCCATGGTGTGTTAATGGATGAGGGGATGGTCTTCGATGGATGCATTAATGTTGTGTCTCAACATAATTCTGCATGGCTCTATTTTACTACGTGGCACGCCATTTGGGGGATGTAAGTCTCTGGTGGCTAATGTTTGGCACCTAGTGGAGATGTCTGAGCCCTCTGAGACGTGGGCCTCCCAATAGAAGTATTCGACTTCCATTTTGACTACTTTATTTTCTAGGCAATTCGCTACCCTGTTTGCATCTCGTTTCGCGTGGGAGGGTATGATGCTAAAATGGGGTTGGAGGAGGTGTTTGAAACATTCTATCAATCTGGAGAGTCGCCAACTTGGTGAGATTTTTGGAGGGTGGCTTTAGTGAAGAATCATGGTGATTAGATGGATGATGACTTGTGAGTAACCCTCCAAGATAATCTTGTCGTAATCTTTATCCATAGCTACTTGGAAACCCCTCAATAGTCCTGTTAGCTTTGCCACATTGTTGGTTTTTTCCCCTAGGAAGCCATCTATGAGACCAAGGATCTCTCCTTTTGAGTTTCTGAGCACTGCTCCATATTCTGATGTTCTCGGGTTGCCTTTGGAGGCTCCATCAAAATTTACTTTGATAAAGTGTGCTGAAGGGGGGGACGAAGTGGTTGGGCTAGTTTCTTGGTGCTTGTGTGTCCTTGGTGCTGGTTGATTGATTAGAATGGGCTGCCATCTTTGAAGAATGCATTTTTCCTTGGGGTTGCAGTTGAGGTCCTCTGCTTTCCATGATTTACTTCTAACTATTTTCTTGATTAGTGAACTGATTTTCTCCCATGTGGCTTCCAGCATGGAAGCTTGGGAGTGGAATATTTTTTTACTTTGTTCCTTCCAAAGTTGCCAGAGGATGAATCCTGGTAGAAGTTGCCAGATGTGATTTAGAAGTGGGTTGTTGTAGGTGATGCGGTCCCAGTTCTCTATTGTGTCATTGATACTGCTTCGATGTTGGTTGAATTTGAGCATTATTTGCACGCCCTCGTCCCATATTTGTTGGTTGTAGCAACACCCATTAAATAGATGTTCTTTGGTTTCCTCTTGTTGATAACAAAGGACACATAGGGATGGTCCAATGAAGCCTCTCTTCCTAAGGTTGTCCCAAGTTAAGGCTCGATTGTGCACCACCAGCCACATGAAGGTGGAAACCTTAGGCGAGAGAGTGAGATTCCAGACTTTGCTCCATATGGGCTCCTTGTTTTTGCCTTGGGGGTTTCCCTGTAGGAAGTAGGCTTCTTTTATTGTGAAGGTGCCAGCTATGGAGTAGCCCCATCTTGGGATGTCTGGCCTTCTATTTTGGGTATTTTCCGGTGGTTGGCTTGAAATTTCTAGCACTGCAGATTGAGATTCTCTGAGACTCCGAGGTCTTGATTAGAGGTTTTCCATTGGTACCAAGGAAGTTGTTGTTCTTGAGGTTTCCAAAGGTCCTCAACCCTTAAGGAAGTATGTTGATTAAGGGCTTCTTTCATATTGGATAGCTCCTCCATTTTGTTCAGGGGTTTGAATTGGTGCTAAGAGTCATGCCAGAACATGGCACTCTCTCCATCTCGGACCTCCCAAAAGGCATGGTTCTGGACCAGAGTACGATTTTGCCATGTTGTGTTCCAAATATTGGAGCATTGAGCTCAGTTGCTATGCCTGATTAGCTAGTTATCTGGTGCGAGGGACGCGTACTTTTGTTTCCACATTTGTGCCCAGGCAATTGTTGGAGTTTTAGCCAGAGCCACCAGATTTTGTCTCCCATTACTTGATTGAGTTGCCTTGGGTCCCGAAGGCCCAATCCTCCTTGGATTTTTGGCATGCAGAGTCTATCCTAGTTTACTAGAGAACATTTCTTGTTGGGTTGGTGGCCATGATAGAGGAATTTTTGCTAAAGGTTTATGATGGCTCTAATGACTTGTTTAGGAGCAGCCAGGGAGATGAAGAGATAGGTAGGAAGAGCCTGGAAAACTTATTTGAGGAGGACTAGCCGAGAGGAAATATTGAGGGGTCTAAAGGTCTAATTGATTAGCCTGTTGGAGATGGAAAGGATAAGGCTATCCCAGGAAATGGATCTAGCGGCTACCCCCATGAGGGGAACACCTACATAATTGGATGAAAGGGAGCTCCTAGGTATTCCTCGGATTCTGGAAATATCAATTTGAACAGATGCTGGAGTATTGAAGAAGTAGAGTTTGGATTTTTCATAGTTGAGGGACCTGCTTGAGGCTTCAGTGAAGTTAGAGAGGATAGAATTGAGCTTGTTGGCCTTGCAAACCATGGGGGAGTTCAGAAGGAGGGTGTCATCGACAAACTGACTATGAGAGGTTGTTGGTTGAATTTTGTGTAGTGGTAGGCCTTTGAGGGAGCCATCGGGGACTGCTGCCTTGATATACCTTCCCAAGCCTTCCTCCATAAGTACAAACAGGAAGGGTGAGAGGGGGTCTCCCTGTCTGATGCCTCTAGAGGATGAGAAAGGTTTGGATGGGAAACCATTTACTAGGATGGAAAATAAGTTTGAGGAGGTGAGGTTTAGGATCCAATTGACCAAACACTGATCAAAACCATAAGATTCCAAGATAGCTCTAAGATATTGCCAGCTAGCTCGATCAAAAGATTTTGAAAGGACAAGTTTGATTAGCATACCTGGGGTCCTTGATATCTCGAGGGAGAGGATGACCTTGTGAGCCAAGATGACACTGTCCATGATTTTTCTTCCTTCTATGTACCATGCTTGCTCCTTGGAAATGACATGTGTCAGAATAGGTTTGAGTCGATTAGCTACTACCTTTGTTATTATTTTGTAAATGACATTGCAAAGGGCTATGGGTCTGAAATGTTTGGGATTTGTGACACTTTCTTCTTTCGGAATGAGGGTTAGAAAGGTGGCATTAAGGGCCGAGAGGACCATCCCTAATGCTCTTGATTCCTCTACTACTTCCCAAATTTCTTTTCTGACCAGGTCCCAACAGTGGTGGGATAAATGAGTAGTGAACCCATCCGGGCTTGGGGCCTTTCTGGGAGGCATGGTTTTTACTTCTTGATCCACTTCCTCTTGGGTGATGGGTCGTGTTAATGCATCATTTTTCTCAGAGGTTACAAACAGAGGTATGTGTTTGGTGATTCTTTGTATGGATTTTGTTCTATCTTCCTTGGTTTTCGTTAGAAGGTCCTGGTAGTAGTTGATCAGCTCAGCTTTGATTTTAGAGTGTTCTCTGTCTGGGTTTCCCTGATCGTCCTCTAAGTTAGTGATTTTGTTGACGTGGCTCCGGTGCATCATTGCTCTATGGAATAATTTTGTGTTCTTTTCCCCTTCCTTGAGCCATTGTACTTTGGATTTCTACTTCCATAGAATTTCCTCTTGATTTCTTCTCTCTTCCAATTGTTCTTGGATCTTCTCCTCCTCTCTCATTAGATTGATGGTTTTGGATCCAAAAATGAAGGTGTTTTGGATCTCCGCCATCTTGCTTTCTATGTTCCGTATGCTTTGAAGTATATTTCCAAAATTGTTCTTGTTCCAATGTTTCAAAAACTGCTTAAATTTTTTGAGGCGTTGCTAGAATTTGTACATACTAGAACCATGGTCTATTTCCACCCACGCCAACCAGTATTTGTCTAGCTGCTGAAAATCCGGATGTGAGAGTCATAATTTTTCGAAGCGAAAGGGATTATACTTGGGTATCTCTCCTGTGTCTAGATTAAGGGAAAGAGGCGAGTGGTCTGAACCGGCTTTTGGTAGAATAAGGATTTCCATATAGGAGCATGTCTCCATTAATTCCTCAGTGACCAAGAAGCGGTCCAATCGGCATGAAATGTGTTGATTTCCCTATCTATGATTGGACCAGGTGAAAGTGCCATTTCTATTCTCTATATCGACTAAATTTAGATGATCAATGAGATTTTTGAACTTTCCACTGTCTTGCTCTAGTTTTTTGGTGCCTCCCATTTTTTCCTCCAGCAATATGATCATATTGAAGTCTCCTCCTAAGATCCATTTTTGAGTTGTCTCGAGAGTCTTGATTAGTTCGAGCCGCTTCATGAGTTTGTCTTTTTCCTACTGGTTGTGGGGGACATAGACGTTAGTGATGGAACCTTCCTGATTCGAGCCAATGACCTCGAACTGAGCAGTTATTGTTCCTACGGTTGAAAAGGATTTGCTGATACTGATATTGGATGGGTTCCATAGGATAGATAGGACTATGGAGGCTCTTGTGGAGTCTGTTGATATGGAGTTGCATTCTCTCCAGATATGTTGAAAGATGGTTTCATCTTCTGTTCCCGTGCATTTGGTTTCCTATAACATTAGAATCTCTGGATTTGCTAACTTGATGCAGTCTCAGAGGATCCTTTGTTTGGACCTACTATTGAGTCCTCTGATGTTCCAGGTGATGATATTCATCATTAAGAGGGTGTTGTTGTGTGGAGGTATACCTACGAAAGATTGTGAATCTGAACTAAATTTATCATGAGATTGGCCGCCTCCTTGATCAGTTGTTGCATTGTTTTATGCCCTCACCTTTTGTTCTCTCGAAGGTTTTTCTTCGAGCCTAAGCTCGATTCCTTAGTTATTCCCAAGTTTATTGTGGATCCTGCTGAGGAGTTGAGAAATACTTTATGCACCTTGCCCAGTTGTTCTTCAGGAATGGTCTGCAGGTCCTTTTGATTCAGGGCCTCCTCTAGCTTTTCTAGATCTATGCCTACTAGATATTGATCATCCAGCTGCATTGGGGTATCCCTATCTCCATCTCCTCTTTCTTCTGTGTAGGTTTCATGACCTTGGGGAGGGGGGGAAGGATTTGAGGTGTCTTCTTGAGGCTGTTGTGAATCCTTGTGCGGGTCTTCAATTTGCTCATCATCTGGCAGCTGGTTCAGAATCTCATAAGAATTTTTGGTAGGAATTTTTTGTCTGGAGTCTGGGATCTGCCTCCTTGGTGGGTTTCTTTTCTTTGACACAAATGTGGTGAAGCCATCTTTCTATGTGTTGTCATTTTCTTTGGTGGATGGTTTGATTAGGGGGTAGTATATGTAGAGGTGGTCGTGCTCATGACATCTCTTGCATCGAAAGGGAATGTGCTCGTAATCTAGGGTTTGTTGCGAGCCATGATCCTGGTATTCAAGAGTCACCACTCCAGAGAGTTCCTTGGAGATGTTCATGTAGACACATATCCTAGCATAAGAAGTATATTTTCATTGTCTTGTGGCCTCTAAGGCTTTGAGATATTGTCCTAGAGTGTTCCCTATGCCCATTAGAATCTCCTCGAGACAAAACTCTTGCGGTAAGGAGTATAGGTGGATCCATACAGGGGCCATAGTGAAATATTCTTTGTCAGGGCTAAATCTTTCAGTCCATAAGCATAAGAATAAACCTGTTGAGTTGAAGAAATACAACCCATTTTCAAATATCCTATCCTTGTCATCTAGATTGTATAGAATGATTGTGAAGAAGCCTTTGGAGCTGAGTTGGACCTCATAGTCCCCTTTGGGGTACCACTGGTTCTTGATCTATTTGTTGAGATCACTTTCTGTTGGCTAGAGTCCCAGGAACTTGCCTATGAGGGCATGTTCTCTCATAAATTGTGTGTGTTCTCCTACTCTGGTTGAGCTGATGAGGTATCACAGTGTTTTTTCCATTTGTGGAATGCATTTTCTTGGCTCCCATCCTCGAGGTGGATTTGGATGGGAGGTTCCCACTTCTATCTTCATTTCCTTCTTAAAGCTTTGTTCCATGGCCAAAAGTTTCTCGCGTATCTGTAGGGGAAAATCGAATGTGGGGCGTTTCACTCTAGTACCAGAGTGGTCATTGGCGGTGATATTTTTGTATGAGGGGGGTTCCCCCCCTATTCTATGACCATTTCAACCTGTGAGTGAAGGCCGAAGGGCTTTGTCTCATAGATGAATGAATGTCGTGCAGGATTTCAGGGTCTGGTCGGCCGTGGTCTACACCTGAATGGGGCTAGGGTTTCCTCAGCCAGGGGTCATGCTCACACATTATCTTGACTTATTCTTCTTTAATTTTCCAACATAATGGATGCGTTATTCTTTATTACATATTAAAATTTGCTTAAAGAATTATTCTCATTCTTGGGCATACTATTTAGGATTTTTTCTTGGGTTAAAAGATTTTGAGGCTTGGGCTTAGGATAAGGAACTAAGTTTAGGCTTAGTATTAGATATTTAGACATAATTGAGGTTAGGATAGGGTAAGATAGTTTATGTCACATCTATGTAGGTTAGGTTAGATTAACCCATGTAGGTTAGGGAAGAGTAGGCTGGGATGAGATGGGTTATAGTATGATAGGATAGGATAGGTGAGGTTAGGATAGGCTAGGCTAGATTATGATACCATGGGCTAGGATAGTGTATGTTAGAGGAGAGGAAGGAAAGATAGGATAAGATAGGTCATGGTAGACTAGGTTAGAGTAGGGTTAGGGTAGGCTAGGTTAGGGTGGGGTTAGGTTAAGATAAGGTGGGTTATTTTAGGCTAGGTAAGGCTAGGTTATGACTAGGATAATTTATGCCAAGCGAGGTTACATTATGGTAGGTTAGGTTATGGTAGGGTAAGGTAGGATAGGGATCGATGTAGTCTAGGTTAGGGTAGGATAGATAAGGGTAGGATAGGTTAGGGTAAAATAGGTTGCGGTGGGTAGAATTAGGATATCTTAGGGTAGGATGAKTTAACATAGACTGGGCTAGGGCTAGATTGGGTTGGGATAGGATAGGGTAGGGTAGGCTAAGTTAGGGTACRCTGATCTAACCTAGGCTAAGTTAGTTTARAGTACAATTAATCTAGGTTATGATGGGTTTGGGTAAGTTGTGTTAGGATAGTTTAGACAAGAATTAAGTTGGTCTAGGCTAAGTTAAGGTAAGCTAKGCTAGGTTGGTCTAKGCTAGGMAAAGGATAGGGTAGRGTAGGGTAGTATATGGTAGGGTAGGGTAGGGTAGGCTATTGTTAATTAGGCTAGTGTAGGCTATGATAAGATAGGTTAATATAGGATAGGGTTGGATAGGTTACGCAAGGTTAAGTTAGGTTACCTTAGTTAGGTTATGCCAGGTTTGGTTAATTAGGTTAGGATAGGTTAGGTTAAGATAGATTAGGTTAGACTAGCTTAAACTTGATTAGGGTAGACTAGGTTGGGGTGGGTAGGATTAGGCTATGTTAGGGTAGGCTAAGTTAAGTTAGACAAGGCTAGGGTAGGGAAGGGAGGGTAAGATTGGGTTGGTCTAGGGTAGGGTAGGTTAAAATAATATAAGCTAGGTTATTTTAGAGTAGAGTTATGTTAGGTTAGTATAGGCATGCGTAAGCTTTACTATGCTAGTTTACACTAGCATTAGGTTGGGCTAAGCTAAGTTAAGATAAGTTACGCTAGGTCATGTTAGGCTAGGCTAAGAATAGGGTAGGTTAGGGTAGGGTAGGGTAGGGTAGGGTAGGGTAGGTTAGGCTAGGATAGGGAAAATTAGTCTAATGTAGGCTATGGTAAGCTAGGTTAATGTAACATCACCTCATTGCCAACATTTTGGTTTTTAAAGATAATTTGTTAATTAGCATATATAGTCAAAGTTAATAATTAGACTTAAAGTTTCCATGATAAAACTTGTTTTAATTACTTTCATGAAACTTTTTTTGACATTGTGTCGAATGGTCATGGAGCTACCACACCAAGTTAAAAGCTTGTTGACTTCCATTACCACTATTCAAGTCTAGTAACACATCATTCTACAACATTCTATCTATTATATCTTTCATTATTAATCTTCTCTTAAGAGTTTCTATATATATATATATATATATATAGAATGGATATATATTATTTTTAATAATTAAAAAACCCTTTAATATTGATAAAGTTTTTCACTCCTTATCATCAATTATTATAACAATTTTCATATGAAAGTAATATAGTCATTAAGAATATAGTTATGATTATTTTTCATAAATGGTGTTACTTTGGTAAAACCATTATCTCTATGACATATTATCATCTTGTATAAAATTCGGTATGATAACAATAACTGTGGTTCAAAGTTTTCTCTAATACACCTTATCCAATTTGTTCTTTAGATAAACAGTTCAAATCACCTTATAATACAATAAATGAGAACCTAGTTACGCATTGTATCAATTTATGAAAGAGGATACGATGCAATCCTGCATAGTAAAGAACCATGGGTTAACTCACAGTTAAAAAAAATTATTCCACTGTGATGGTGATAGATCCTATTCCATGTAATGGTTCCACTAAAGAGGACAGATAGCCCCTTCACCAAACTCATACCTTCTCTCTTGATTATGGCTCATTTTTCGAGCCTAGGATTAATTCATTACCTCGATGCTCAACAAAAGAACCATAATCTTTTGGCTCAAAGACATAGAGACTTTAGGCTCAAGGATTTACCCATTTACTAATTCTGTAAGCATTTTCCATGAGCCATGCTAAGTAAGTCATATTTTTCTATTATTAAATACTATAGAATTTTTTTTATTAAAAAATTCCTTTTAACAATGTAACTATGAATTATTTCTCATTGTGTTAATGTGTAGGTCGACTCTTATATACACGCTTAAATTACCACCAAATCATGCTAGCTCTTTTTCCTTCATTCCTCAATGTAAATCGATATTCATACTAAGTTTGTAGACTCCCTAACTCACAGGGAAACACTATACTAGTTTTTCATTCATTTATATTTCAGGATCTTTGATCCTATGATCAAATTCATGTAGCCTTCATATTTTATTCTTCTTTAACTTATTTTTCATGCACAACACATTCAGTAATAGGTTTAATAAGTTACCCTTACCCGTGTCCTCAATAATATTCAGGATTAAGGTAGGGTTGTTTGTTTTTTTATGGATTTCACAATTTGTATAATCTTCATAGCCAAACCAAACATTTTTTTCCAAGTTACTCAAAGGGGATAAATAAATTCTTTCCCTCTTTTCCTTTTACGTGGGTTAATAAATTTTGATGGTGTCCTCCTTGTGAAATTCCTTGCATATGGATGAGGATGGTCAAGAAGTAAACATTCAACTCATTTAAGGATTCATATAATGAACAAAAACATTCATATTTTAAATTTTGGGTTGATTACTATGCATAACATACATTCTTGTTGCACCTGTTAATGAGACATGTGATGCAGGAGCATCGCCAACTTATCAAGCGAGCCAGCGTGGAGCGGAAGACAGCTAGACAAGCCAGCACAAATTTTGAAAAACACTTTGGGATTGTTGCATGATCTTAAATGACCCATTTAAGAGACCGATCACTTGTATTGTAATGGAACTTGAGCGGATAGCTCTCATCCTTAGGTAGATGAGGCATTTAAGATAGTTAATGAAAAGTAGATAGAATATTTAAGTCTAGATTTGATAGTTTAGAGTTCAACAGGGAAAACGGATATAGACACCTCATTGTATCATTGTAACATATCAAGAGCAGGAGAAAGAAGAAAGGAGTAAGCAGAGAACTATGTAAAGAACATCCATGTACAGATATTGAATTAATAGAAGAAATCTTTGATTCAAATCCATGGTTATGTGTCTATTCTCTGTGTATTAATGTTATGCTCATGAATATTTGCTTCTTGTCATACATGTGCTTTTATATGCTGTGTATGTGATTTCATGGTTGAATTGAAGTCTGAGAGGGTGAGTGAATGAGTTTCAAGTGTTTCTCTAAGTAATCTAGAAGATTCTTATAAGGAGTGTAGTCGAATAGTCCGCAAGGAGTGCGTTGACAGAACGGTTCACTTAGAGAGAGCCTTTGTTCTCATTTCCTCGAGAGTACAGACAGGCACAGTGTCGTGCAAGGAGTGCGTAGGCCAAGAGAAGTCTTAGAGTTGTGATTCTGAGTAAAGTATTGGAAGACTGCTGCTTCAAGAGTGCACAGGGTCGAAGGAATTCAACACTTAGATAAGGTTGAAGATTTTCCACAAGGAGTGCATGCAAAATTCCTTCTAAGTAAGTGAGAATCATAAGGAAGTTCAGGAGGAGTAGGCCTTGGAACTCATTGAAGGATAAGTGCAAGGAAGCTGCTATTGAAAGTTTGAGAGAAGTATCGCAGGTTGGCGAGAAAACCACAAGTCTTGTGCAGAGATACTCCTTCCTTTTCACGAATTTTCACAAGGAAGACGGATGGACGAAATCATCCGAGGAGATTTCACGAAGTTCTATGGGCCATTGGATCTTGCAAAGGTGCAAGGAAGTTACGACATAGGTGCAGAGAAGTTCTAAGCCCAGGAGGGGCAGAGCGTTGATACAAGTCAGCCAGGGCCATTATATTGTTTGTGAGATCGCCTATCGGGATCTCGTGAGAAAGGTGTTGAAGAATTGGTAATGGGAGTCGCGAAGTCATGAGGTGTGATATTTCGATAGTCGCGTAAGCCTGTGGGGCCACAAGAGTGAGTGGAAGACAGGTGGTGGAGATCAGGAGATCTCACGAACTCGGGGTTGGCAAGGTGAGGACCCAAGTCTTGGGTACTCCAAGTCACGAAGTAGAGAAGTGCGATAAGATCGTATCGTCATTTCGGTGCTTCGGGTATCAGAAGTTGAAAATTCAAGGACTTGGCATCACAAGTAGAAAAGTTGTGATAGAGCCAAAGTCCCGATAGATAAAGAGAAGGTCAGCGTTGACTGAGGTATCAGGTCTCGGGGATCTGAGGGTGAAGCGCTTGACTGTTGGATTCATGAAGTCGTGAAGTGTCGATCCTCCGAAAGGTAGAAGAGAGGATAGCGTGAAGAGAACCTTTGGGGTGAAGATTTCTCGATTGGGAAATAGAAGAACCATTGAGTTCTTTGGGCCGTGAGTGGAAGAAGGTACTAAGGAGAGAGGTCATGCTCTGAGGAGTGCAGTTTTCGTCAACGTGGTGAATATTTAATGCAGAGTTATGAAAAAACCCTCAATCTAGTGGTCAAAGACTTGAGACAACAAGTTGGTGTAACTCACATACGACGCAAACTGGGACAAAGTCCACCTCAAACTTGTTATCATGGACTCCATACTTGGTCTCACACTTCTGAGGTTAAGTAATCTCCTTGAAATTTCTCACAAAGTAAACATGTGTTCATTACCAGTACCAGGGTTCCAGGTTTATAGAGTCTCGAGTGGAGTATACCCTAAACAGGTAGCCATGAAATAGCTACAATGATAACCTATCAGCAACAATTTATTTTATGCTTCCATATTTGATTTGGAGACTAGGAATAACTTCTTAATTCATGTGGTCATTGTTTAATTTTTTTACTTTTATCACGAGTACACTTATGGTTATTAATGATGGGGTTTTTTTAAAAGTAAAAACCCTAACATATTCTTTGGAAAAGATATCTGTATACATTTCTTTTTATATAAAAATTATAATATTCTTTTACTTCTTGTTGACGTTTGGAAAATATTTTGAATATATTCTTATATATATATATATATATATATATATATATATGACATGATATTTATAATATAACATATAAATATACTTAATAAATAAGTAGTTAGTTATTATCCAAGGGACACGTCCTTTCATGGATGGTCATTATATGTTCTATATATATGGAACTCTTATCATTTTAATAATATATAAATCTATTATAATCATTTTGTCTTGGGTTTTTTTACTATACTTTGTGCATGGTTATTCTTCTTGTTACCTTGGTTATTATTTTTTCTATTGTTCATGGTTTATGCTTCAGTTCATGTAAATTTGTAAAGAAACTGAATGTAATTGAACAACATGAAACTCCAACATGGTATTAGAACAACGTTCTTGAAAGAATACTATTGCRCATGTGYTGAACTTCTACAACAACTCTTGCAATTCATTTTTTTGTTGCAACTCAGGTTAAAKTTTCTGCACTCTTCCAAYAGCCATGGTGAACCATGTTTTGGTGGAAGATAGGCTTGATGGAACAACCAAAATTAGTTCTTGGAAATATAGATTGATCATCACTCCAGAAGAGATTGACCTAATGAATTATGTAGAAGAAGTTGTACCAGAATCAACTAATGATGCAGAAAAATATCAATGGAGGGAGAATTATGCAAAAGCGAGAAAGATCATTATCTATTCTGTGAGATACAATTTAATCCCTCACGTATCCAACTTGAAAACAACTAAGTATATGTACAAACCCTTGAAGAAGTAGTTTGAGAGCAACAACACCAACAAATAAGTTTCCTTGAGACATCGGCTTCATAATCTCAAGATGACGAAGTTTGATACAGTTTCCACCTTCTTCATGAAGATTTCAAAGATCAGAGGTCAGTTGGGTGCTATTGGAGAAATAATATCTAATAGAGAACTTGTCATGATTACCCTTAATGGTCTTCCAAGACTCTCAGATCAATTCATTCAAATTATTAGTGGGCGATCAAAATTTCCCAAGTTTGATCATTTATGGGAAGAATGTACTCAAGAGGAGACCAGACTTGTAGTTAGAGGCATGCAATGTTACCATCATGATGACAATGAAGCCCTTGCCACTCATGCAATGGAAATCAAAGGAAAAGGAGATGTTTCAAAAAAACATTTAAAGGAAGGAATTCAACACCAACTTCTAAGCATGAAAAGAAGGAGATGTCAAAGGTTCAATGTTTCATATGTGACAAGTATGGCCACTATGTGAAAAAATTTCCTACATGGAAGAAAGGAAAGCAACTTTATTCTATTTCTAATGTTGATTTAGAACCACCTCAGAGGAAGTCAAGGAATGAAAGCATGAACGATGAAGAGTTATTCTTCTTTTCATCCCTCTCAAGTATGGTTCCTACTAGTAATGATATTTAGTTGATTGACAGTGGTGCTTTGAGACATATGACTCGATACAAAGAGCACCTTACAGATCTAGTAGATAAAGAATCTCTTTTTCATGTTGTAGTTGGTGATGATGTGAGATATACTGTGAAGGGAGTTGGATCCACTTCCTTACAATTGGATTCCTGTACCCCACTCCATTTGAGTGATGCATTATTTGTACCTGGGATGAGAAGGAACCTTCTCTCTATTTTATCCTTAGCAAACAAAGGCTACAAGGTTTCTTTCTCTGATAGAAAGGTTCTTGCAAGGAATAAGAACTCTAGTATGGTTTCTTCTTGGGAAATTAGCGTTCAAAAGGACATATTGTACAGATCGATTGTCCGACCAATTCAGGCCTTAATAAATGATTCAATTAGTTTGATAAAAATATAGTATAGGAGACTTTCTCATTTAAATTATAGATCTCTTCTCACTCCCACGAAGATGGTGACAAGCCTTCCAAAGATACATGTTGAACATGATGGCATTTTCAAAGGTTGTTCTCTTGGAAAGAATTCCAAGGGGTCCTTTTCGAGCAACAACAGGAGATCCAAGGGTATCTTAGACTTGGTTCATACAGATTTATGTGAACCCATGAAAATTTCTTCCTTGAGTGGATACCTATACTATGTTATCTTCATTGATGACCACTCTCCAAATACTTGGATTTAATTATTGAACACCAAGGGTGGAGTCCTTGCCATATTTCAGGAGTACAGAGAAAAGGTCGAAAATATGACCATAAAGAAGATAAAAGTGTTGAGATGATATAATGGAGGAGAATACATCTGCCAAGACTTCAGTGATTTATACATTGAAGCACAAATCAAGAGGGAGTACACTATTCCTTACAACCCTAAACATAATTAGGTCACAGAGAGGAAGAACGTATCTATTGTTGATGAAGTCAAGGAGATGATTCATGATAAACATTTACCTATGTTTTTGTGGGAAGAAGCATCCATGATTGTAGTGTATATTCATAACATAAGTCCTCATAAGACTTTAAGAAACATGAGTCTCGAGGAGGCCTTCACTAGAGTGAAGCCTAAGGTTGGACACTTCATTGGGTGGCAAGTATACATGCATATACCCAAAGAGAAAAGGACCAAGCTAGATCCTTTAGGTAGAAAGGGTACATTTGTGGGGTATAATGAGTCTTTGAAGGCATATCAAATCTAATTCATTGGTCAAAGACAAATTGATATGAGAATATATGTTACCTTTGAGGAGGAGGTATCCTTCATGAGATTTAGAGGATCTTGGATGGAAATTGATAGTGAGAAGTAGGAACAGATGGTTCCTTCTCCCCCTCACCCTCCAATAGTTCAAAGGGAGACAATTGAGGTTATTGATCCCAGTGATCTTTTACCTCAAGTTGATGTTCCCAGAGATATTGTAGTAGGTCATAAGAGACCTACACGGGATCATCAGACTCTGTAGGAGGCAAAAGTAAATGCAAATCCTTGTGGTACCTTCCTAAAGAGAAAAATACCTCAAAGATATTTGTGCTATGCCGCAACTATGAGACACATAATTGATTCCGAGCCTTCATGTTATGAGGAGGAATCTAGTCAACCAGTATGGAGATATGCCAATGTGGAGGATTATTTATCCATCATGAAGAATGATGTGTGGGATATTTTTCTAACACCTAATGGGAGGTCTGTAGTGACTTCCAAATGGATCTATAAGATCAAAAATATAGCTGATTGAAGCATCGAGAAGAACAAAGAAATATTTGTTGCTATATTGTTTTCTCAGGTGGAGGGAATAGATTATGAGGATACATTTTCCCCTATTTCTCGATACACTTCTATCTGAACGATCATTTCCCTTGCAACATCCATGGGTTAGAGACTACATCACATGGATGTGAGGACAACATTTCTAAATGGAGATATTGAGAAAGACATATACATCGAGCATCGAGATGGTTTCGTCATACATGAGAAGGAGTCTCATGTGCATAGGTTGAATAAGGCCCTGTATGGACTCAAGCATGCACCTCGATCTTGGTATGCGAGGATTGATGGACACATGATGATTTTGGTCTTCAAAAAGAGTTTTTTTGATCCCAACATGTACTACAAGACTGTTAATGGTGAGGCCCTTATTCTGGTCCTCTATGTTGATGATTTATTCCTCACTGGTACAAAGGGCCTTATTATTGAATGCAAGTATGTGTTGGCCTCTAAGTTTGAGATGAAGGACCTTGGTATGATTCACTACTTCTTGGGACTAGAGGTGTGGCAGAGAACTTATGAGATCTTCCTATGTTAGGGGATGTAAACAGTTGAGATATTGAAAAATTTTGGGATGATGAACTATAAACCCATGGCTACACCAATGGTGATGAATATGAAGAAAATAAGTGTGTATTCTTTTGATTTCAACCATATTGATCCAAACTTGTACAGAAAACTAATTGGATCATTGATCTATTTGGTTAACACCAAACCATATATTTTCTATGAAGTAATTGCACTTATCCAATTTATTATCCAACCGAGATAGACACACTAGATTGATGTGAAACATGTTCTGAGATACCTATGAGGAACAATTGGACATGGTCTGAGATATACTTCTAGTATTGACATGAGATTGCAGGGATATACTCAATCGCATTGGGCAGGGAGCACAATGGACAAGAAGATAAACTCCAAGTGTTTCTTCACTTTGGGATCTACCATGGTTTTATCATCTAGGAGGAAACAAACTTATGTGCCCTTTACTACTGTAGAAGCAGGTACATTGCATTGAGTATGGAAGTTCATGAAGTAGTTTCGTTTTGAAAGCTCCTTGCATATTTATTTGGACATGTGCTAAATTCTACTATTACTGATTTTGATAAGCAGAGTTTTGTGAAGATCTCAGTTAATAGAGTGTTTCATGAAAAATCAAAACACATTGAGATCATGTACCATTACATATGAGACATGGTTTAAAGGAAGGAAGCATCGGTGCAATACCTTCCTACAAATGAGCAGTTTTTTTATTTTCTTACCGAACCCCTTACCAGGATGAAGTTCGAGTACTTTTGTGATAGACTTGGTGTGGAAAAGAATGCCTCCCTCACTGGAAGGGAGTGTTTATGTTTGTATCTTCCTAAAACATTATCTATACTGTACTCCTCTTTAACTGAAGTGAATTGATCTATTATGACACTTATCTAAGATTGATAAGAGGGTTTGGGATTATATCAAAATGTACCATGTGGAGAGAACCTGAGGAAATTTCAAGGGAGTTTACCATTGACATCACACACTATGGGAGTTGAACCTAGTGTTTCTAGAGGGTGTAGCCTCTATAAGTCCACATGGGAGTACTAAGCGTGACAAACATTCTCTAGATAGTACTCCTCTGTGAATTGAGTTGAGTTGATATGTGAGGAAACTTATTCAATAAGTGATAAGTGGGAAACTTATTTAAGAAGGGACAAGTTCATTTTGGATTATAGCCCAATGTACCATGTGGAGAGAACATGAGGACATATCAAGGGATTTTACCATTGATGTCACACATTATGGGAGTTGGCCCTAGTGTTTCTAGAGGGTGTAGCCTCTAGAAGTCCACATGGGAGTGCCATGTGTGAAAACAATTTTGCTACTATGGTGGTTGTGTACCACTAGAGGAGACTATGTGTCTCTAGATAGTAGTTGTGTACTACTATGGAATGATACCTCCCTCGATAAGGGGGAGTTTTGATGTTTCAGAATCAGGTCGAGATTCTCCTAGATTATGCTACAGACTAAGGGAGATAAGATACATTTATCATCAAGGTGCACTTGTGGTAAATGGGCCTAGACGTAGTCCTTCCTTGATCATGACAAGGAATAATATGGACTCAAGTTACTTGAGGTGTTTTCAA
>ML795587.1:47671-58061 GCA_009831015.1 Picea engelmannii | reverse complement strand
GTTTTTTTTACTTGCTTCACATTTGGTTTTGTGTTTGTAGCTGTACGTGACACTTCCTCAACACCTTATCTCTCGATTGTGTTATGTGAGTTCATTGTGTTAAAGAAGGTTAAAAATAAAGTGAAATTACATTTGCAGTCATCGTATTATGTAGGAAAAGGAAATTACTTTCGATCCAAATGTGGAAGAGCCTCAATAGTAGTCAATACAATTTCAATTTCTCCTCCACTGCGTCTCCTTCCCAATAAGAAATAAATCTTTAGAGATTTTGTGTTGTTTTTTTTTTTCCTGAAAATGTTTGGTATACCTTTTACATTTTCTCTACAATCGAACATCAGTTCTCCTCCTTGAGCTTAGTGTTTGGTCTTGTCCATTGATTTGACATTGGGAAAAACGACAACCAGTAGAGCACCATACCCACTGACCTTGTGGCTTCTTCATGTGGCTTGGTGCTAGACTTAGATCTGGTGCTTGATTTACCATATGGACATTGCCTGTTAAGCTGGTTTGCCCGAGTGGTTAAGGGGGGAAGATGTACGGTCTTCCTCACATAAGTGCGCATGGGTTCAAACCCCACATCCAACATTCTAAATATGATTTCATTTTATCCGACCTTATGCTTGGATTTAGGTTTTGGGATCTTGGTGTACTTACCACGCTCCTTCATGGCTTCACCCTTACCACTTGTTTGAATGTTGCACGGGTGCTATAGTAAAGGTGTTTTATTGATTCACAAAAGGTCTTGGGTTCGACCTTCAACCTTCTCACATGTTTATCCTCGACCCTTTGTTTGAATGTTGCTGAAAAGGAACAGTCCTTGGCTCGATAGTTGTAGTTTACAAACGTGTAATGCAAAGGAAAGGCTCCCATGTGGGTTTCTCCTCCACTTTGCCTAAGCGCTTAGTGCATAGGCTTGTGTACTCGGAACTTGTAATTAAACTTGGAGCTAGGCCTTTGACCCGATATTTTGTAGGAGCTGACGATTGGGCCTGCATGCCCAATAGTTTATCTGAAGAAGAAAAAGAGGAAAGCTAGGGATGATAGGTTTTGCCCATGCGTTTCACTTGTGTTGATTAATGTGTTGACTTGTGGACCTATATTTTGGCATACATAGTTTACTATTTCTCTCATCTCCAAGGTCAAATTGTCTCTGATGGTTTTTCCTTGAATTGCTCATATATCCACTTCAAAATTGATATTTTTCTACTTCATTACTATGGTGCTTCGCATTTTCTGAGTGATGCTCTTAAATTCTACTATTTTCTGAGTAGTTATTAACTTATTTCACTTTTGATCAGCTATACACGATTTCTCCTTCTCTTATTTTTCTTTTCCTTTATAATCTGTTAGGTTCCTCTGCTTTAATATTTTTCTCTATCTTTTCTGATTGGTATCCAATGGCTTTTGTATGTTTTTGGTCATTTTAACCCTCAAGTATTTCATTGTGGTTGCTGCATTTTCTCAGTATTAAGGTGCGGAGCATACCGAAGCAACTCCATAAAATGGGCCTCGTACAGTCACCCTATCATAAGGCGTTGAACTTTTTGAGATGATGCTCAATGAATTCCTCTCATAGGTACCTTTCACATAACCGTTCCTCAAACAATTCCCATGACACATCTTCAACGATTATGTTAAATTGTGGCAGGAGCATCTTCCACCATAAAAGAGAGCTCCTCTTCAGTTGAAATACTGCCATGTTGACATTCATGTTGGAGGTATAGTCGCAAAGTGCAAAACACATTTCCATATTCTCCAACCATGCCTTGGTGGTTGCATCATCCAGGGCACCAAATAACTCGGGAAATTTGACCTTCTTGAGTTCGCGGTGAATGCTACCAGTACCAACCGGAGCACACGGTGGACCCTTAGGGGGTGTTGGCTCCCTCACCTCATATCTTTCCAAACGAATGATCAATCTCTTAAAAATTTGCTAGAAAGACCTAACTAGGCCAACCACATCACCCACCACTATATGCTCCTTCCCGACAACTTGTTCGTCTCCATGGGGGTTAGATCCCTCATCTGCGGATGTTGTTTGAGGCATCATGCCTCCTCCCCTAGAACGCCTTCGTTTGCCACCATGATGTCCTCTAACCATTATTACCTTCACGAATACAAGTCAACTTAATTAGCAACATTATAATAAAATATCATATGAAAAAAATGTGTAGTGTTCCCAAGTTGCAAGTTGAACCCCACTCTGATACCATATGAAAAAATCTCATCGTTACGACTACCAACGAATCCATAATGCAATTTTTTTTTTCTTTTTAGCAGGATGACAAAATGATTATATATAGAGAACACACCTGAGGGAAAGAACCATGCCCATCTAATAGGAAACATACATCTATGACTCCACGCACTAGCACAAGAGAAGTTATGCGAAACATACGTAAAACAACAAGGAGAAATGACTACCTGCCCGATGCAAACAAGACAACAACTACAAGATAAGGGACAACATCCCCCTCCCGACACATTGACCTTGATGACCAATGATTAGAGCCTCAAGGCATGAACCAAACACATGAAGGAATTCAACCCATGCACCAAAAGAAAACTTACAACACTCATCCACACTCACATAGAAGGCACCGAATCTGACCAAGTTATCATTCGCTTCTATCCAAAAGGGAGCTCCATGATCCCCTCATTAGGAATTATGTCATCCCAAGTTTGTAGAAGTGGAAATAAACCGAGCACAACCTAACCTATCTGGACCAAGGGCTTAAGATAAATCTGACTCGCTAAGGACAAAAATAGTTGACAGGAAGACTACACCTATGCCCCCAAGCAACAGGTAGACAAGATGAATGAACACATCACTCAAAAAATCGCAACCCAATGAATGAATCAACGAAATCCAAGAATCCCTAAAGTTAAGTAAGAGGTCTAGGCATGACGGGTAAACTATTGTAATGTTACTAAAGACATAAACCTTATCAAGTGTGAACTAAAACAAAACTCAACAAATCAACATGCTTACCCACATGGTACGTGTCTATTAAAGTAAGTGCACTACTCATCATTTAAAAGAGATCTTATGCGACTTCATTATCTAAATGAAAATTTTGTCCTAAATGACAAGTCCTAATTAATCAATTACATAATTATCATTTAACAATTTAACCATACGTAACGATATAAACTATATAAAATGTACATCATTATTAATGTAACACTATTAATCAACCTCCTTATATCATAGGTTATATCACTAACAAAAACATTACTTACATCATGTTGTCCATCATATATAAATCTACACGTGATTAGTTTTCAATTGTTGTCTAATTTATATAAGTGGTTGTTGTCAATAAATCAATGCCATTTCAATGTAATTGTAATGCCATTTTAATGTTATAGTGCAGTCACAAATAAAAGCCATTGCTATGCTATTTCATGCAACTTTAATGCTATCTTATTGTTGTAACTAAATGTCATGTCAAGTTATTTAATTAAAATTGAGGTTATTTGTTTTTTATGATTAATCGCCACTTCGAAGCTATTCAAAGAAATTGAATATTTCTGATTTTTCGTAAATAGTGTCAAGTCAAGTTATTCAATGCACAAATCGATGCTAAATGCGGTTATATAATAGAGTTGACTTATGGTTGTCAGGAATTAATGGAAAGTTTGTTAACGAAATACAATTACTATAATGCTACCTTTTAATAGAGTCTAACCCCTCATTGTGACGATAGTAATTAAATTTCAAATCCCAAGTAAAACCACAATACTCAAACTAGTAAATAAATAATCAAATCGCAGTACTCAGTAATTAAAATAATCAAATCACAACACTCAATCATAGCCACCTAATCCACTGACAATAGTAATTAAGATCGCAATAGTAATTAAAATTAGTGATGTTACACCATAGTCATCGATTCATTGCCATAGATAAAACCATTAAAAATGCATTATGAATTTACAGACACAAATTTCGCTCCTAGAAGGAAAAATAAAGAAGTTGTCGGCATTGGGTGTTCATCAACGAAAACAGAGGTAGCTCATGAGGGAGTAAGGAAGACGCAGGGTATTAAATTCTCCCTTAAATCCTATTGAAAGTTGCTGGAAAATCGCATTCGAAAAGTTGAAATCAAAACGCATTACTAAGGATGAGAGGTCAAAGAAAATGCAATCCAAGCAAAGAGGAAATTCGCCAGGTAAACCAACATCGATTGCGGTATAATAAAAAAATGGCAAAATCACTAGAGAAAACTATCTAGTAATGAAGACGCCTTTAATAAAAAAAAATGTAGAGCAAGATGTCCAGCATTAAAAACGCATTCAATATGAAAAAAAAAATGCAGGGCAATAATTCTGAAATGGTCATGCCTTCAAGATAAAAATTGTAGAGTATTATATCCCTCAATCAAAAGAAATTCATTGCCATTTAAAAGTAAAAATGCAGCCAATACTAAAATACACCACCCCTTAATAAAATGAAACTTGTTGAATGCCTAAATCTGCCAACTACCCAGGACGTGGTGGTGAAATCCAAAGGGGCTGGGATACATAAGAAGGAATGCAGATAATACAAGGTAAAACACAGGAATAACCCTCCCAAACAATAACGCAATCCTTCCATACAAAAGTGTAGTCAGATAGTATGTTGGAGAAGCATGCCCCAAATATGAAAACTCGGGCATGGAAAGAAAATTGTAATAACACAGACACAAGTAGTAAAAAAAAATGCCTCGACATGGCACTCAATAGGGGAAATATTGCAGCAAAAAAAAAGGGTTTGCAAAGTATCCCAAGCATAAAAATCATGCAAGTAAAGATATGGATTTGTTGTGTAAGAGAATCAATTCGCAGGCCAATAATAAACCTCTATCATTACACAGGAACGAAAAACACTACCATTCAATGAAAATTATTATTAAAGTTGCATGGTAAATTTGTTGTTGAGAGGTGAAAAAAAAATGATGAGTATAATCACTAGGGAGCACATTAAGTGCAGAGATAAACTATCCAGGAAATATTAAAACATGGATTCAAAATTAGGGGATAGGAAGGATAACAATGGTAAAATTACTCAACACAAGAAGGTGCAATGACAATCAATCAACCAAGAGAAATCACACGGGTAGAAGACTTGGAAAACACATCCTTTTCTCATCATCCATGCATAGAAAATAAGGGCATTAGGATCTATAGGTATATTAACACTGAAGTGTCAACCTTCAATCTGGCTCCTGACCGACTTCTCAAGAGTGGACTAATGAGCTAGGGATGAGGGTGAAGTAAAAAGTGCAAACTCATCATAAATAAATAAAACCATAGTATGGTATCTACAATGAGGGATCGATTGCCAAGGGATTCAAGTCAACAGTGAGCTTAAGGCTATGGGGAAATTAAGTTATCGATTAAAATGCTAAGTCAACATTTTCTTTACCCAATTAAAATACAGAATTGAAAGTGTGAGGTATAGTAAGAATCTACCATGGAGAATCAAGTAAGTGTACCATAGCACAAGTCGTCTTCTCTGAGATGTTATCTCGCTCGCACTGTGCCGCTCTCGCTTACTGACCGATGCAACTTCATTGGTACCTCCCAACCAACGCTAGGGTTATTCTCATTCCCCCTTATCCCCCCAATCTACAAAGGGTCCAAGAACACTAAAATAGAGAACAAATAGCTCACAAGTCTGAGCTACCACTCCTCACTGAGATGGGTATCCAAACTCCCATAAGCCAATTCAATAAAGTCTAAATTTCTACAATGTAACATTGTGCATCACTGAAAAGATCCATCATCCTCCTCCTCCCTCCTTTATATAGAGTTTCTAAGTCATTTAATTTCCCAAATTCTCATTTAATTTATTGTTTAATAATTCAATTCGTAAAAATCCTCCCCATACATGTGTCACCCATCCCCTTCATTGCACCATAATTTAATTTCATTAATTAATTAATTACTCTTATTTCCCTCACCCACTTAAAAGAATTCCTAGAATTGGTCCTAGGTGTTCCCATATTCCCTTACACATTTTAATGACATACCCCCTTAATAATTTACTATTTGAGTTTAATTTAAAAATTTCTTAAATGCTATATACCTTACTAAGTTAGTATTTCTACTTTTTCCTTCCGTTTCCCCTTTCTTTTTATGTTTCCTGCTTTTTCCTAGTTTCGTAATTCTTTTAAATTTCCCTTTTTCCCTTTTCATTGAAAACTCAAATTGGCAAGTGTAGAAGATTACCTTTTTCCCCTTTTCCTTTTTAATTAATAAATTTTTAATTAGCATAAGTAACAAAACAATTATTTCCCCGTTTTCCCCCTTTTAAAATTTTATCTCCCAAATTATTTTTTTTATAAATTAATTGAATTTCTTACCCCCTTGTCATCACATGATTAATTATGATTATGATTATTATTTATTTATTTTTATTTTTATTTTTATATAAATATATATATTTTTTATCACAAGTATCACTTAGACCTAGACATTATTTTCCTAGGTTGGGCAACATTTTATTATGGAAATTGTTTTAAATCTTTCGGATCACATTATTCACTCTAAGGCCATATAGGTTTATTCATTTATTATTTAACAATGTGATGTTCCCTTCAGGCCGCACTAGTTGCTCCAAGGATACCACTCACCTCATTCTGTTTCCCTTTCGTGGCATGCCCTTCAGGACACATTACGTGCTCCAAGGGTGCCACTCACCTCTTTATATTTTTCTAGCACAACGTACCCTTCAGGATGTATTCTGTGGTCTAAGGATGCTACTCACCTCTTGACTAACTTGGTAGACATAAAAAACCATCAGAGTTAATACTCCACCAGGTGATATGGTTGGAGACTAAGGGCCTCTAAGGAATAAGGCCCCTTCCTTATTTCACGCCCCTTAGAATCATCGTGAGTGATTGTCACAGTATTCCCTCACGACATCGTGGGTCTTCTCAAACTACGTAATTGTTAACCTACAGTTCGAGCCACGAAGGGAGTACTAGTAGGCTATGTCAGGGATGATTTCCACATCGCTCCCTCAATGTCTCTGGTAGACATGTGTGACCCCTCTACTCCACATGTCAACAAGCTATTGTCAGCCTGCATCACCAAAGAATCATGTAAGAAATAATATCCATAATCATATCATCTAATCATATGCACAAATTTCATATATACAACAATAAAACCCCCATTTTCCACTCCTTGAATCGTTCTAGAGTCCAAGGGGTTTCATTGATGCCTCTACATCCTCGAGGTCCAAAATCCTGCACACTCAGGAAAATCGAGTCAATAGCACCTGTCAATTGTGTGTAGAAAATTCTTGAGGGTTTGAGAGTGAAAATATATTGGAAACACCACATAAAATATACCAAAAGAAAGCTATGAAAATTCATTATCTAATGGGTCTAATCTTGTATCAATATGAGTAACTTGTAAAAATTTATAGACTCTGCAGTCTCGTCGTCATCACGAAAACCCCCCAAAATGACTTATTTTAAATAAACTATATCTTCACTTTAGTAACTCTGATTCATACGATTCTTTTTTTTTTAATTTTGGAGAAATTGTGAGAGGAACTCACATATGTAATTTTTTTTTGTAAAATTCATCTCTATATGTTAGAGAAATCATAAAAATCACATGACCATCCGTGGAAAAAACCCTGAAAATTTAAGATTTTAAAATGCAAATAACTTTACTTCACGGACTTTGTCTCAGACAATTTTATTTTTTTTAAATTGGGTTTTTCAAATATAGAACCATTTTCTGAAAATTTTGCACCAAACCCAACATAAATCATTTGGAATATCTCAGCTCTCCCTTTTTTTCCAAAAAAAATAAATCTACAATATATATATATATATATATATATATATTCCCACAATTCCTTCCAAGGAAAGTGATATGATGACAATTTTTAAGTACCTGATAGATATGAAAATATAATCACCACAAATACTGAATAAACAATAGATCCATAGATCAATATAGAGGAAACCACACTTTTATTATAGAACACCCTTGAGGTACGGAAACACGATACAATGGATCCTATTATGGAAGGGATCCTCTCATGTTCACTTTCCTCTTCGAGGGGGAAACATGAGCTTCAACTCCAAATACAATACTTCTCCTCATGTCCCATTAATTTCTTGAATCCTTTTATATAGTGCTACCATCACCTAAGAACATTCTAGAGGAGGAATCTTCTAGGAGAAGAACCATCTAAGAAGTCCTCTTCCATTTATTATATATAACTACACATTTATTATATCTAACTACCATAGTGGTCCGTATTTATTAATATAATGGACCTATTACACCTTACATTGGATGGCCTCCACTACCTCTCTATATACCTAACACACTTGTTCTTTAAGAGACAATATAGTCCACAAAAACCACAAAATCCACCTCATATGGCCTTCAACCTAGACCATTTCAGTAATGATAACTTCTCCTCTTATCAGTGCCAGAAAAACCATCCTAAAAATGTTTCCCTCAATGGGTCAAGTCCATGACCCTGGTGATCAATCAGTTGTTAGATCAAAAAAATTTAAATGATGAAAAACCTACACATACTCAAACTGATACTACTGAAGATATTCCTCCGGAATTCGCTATGCCTTTTTGGGAATGGTGTTCAAAATTAGATGATGAGAATATAGGAGATATATTCATGGAATATAATATGGTAA
Source organism: Picea engelmannii (assembly GCA_009831015.1). Lineage (NCBI taxonomy): Eukaryota > Viridiplantae > Streptophyta > Pinopsida > Pinales > Pinaceae > Picea > Picea engelmannii. Next base: position 49,389 of record ML795587.1, on the reverse strand, counting down.
TCAAGGATGGTTATAAAAATAATTATAATATATGGATCAAAGTTTAATTTCTCGACAAGGATGATAATATTTCCCCCAGGAAAATCACTCCTCCTCCTACTGCCCCAAAACCAAAGGACCCACCTCCAAGTAAAGCTAGTGGAAAAACCAACAAAGTTGTCCTAGCGAAAAAAAATGAACCTAATACGTCTAGCTGAAATGGAAATAACATTATAGTTAATGCAATACCTAACAATGACAAAACGTTTGAACCAAAAACAAAACAAACAATGAACATAAACCCACGCACCCTAGACTTCAATGTAATACAAGATATGAAGAAAACAAAATAAAACATTTCCATGTTTGATATCTATTCATTACCACAATAATATGAGCGCTTGAAAGATGCTTTCAACCAAGATTATACTCAAAAGAGGATGGTTGTTGTTACTGAAAACTCCTTGTCGAAAGATGAGGCACAAGAAATATACAAAGTAGAAATCATAGTAGCCATAAACACAACAAGTATAGGTGCATACTCAAAATCATATATCCAACCATTTCTTCTCACCTATGAGATTTTTAATTTCAATGTGCGTAATTGTCTAGCAGATTCAAGTGCATCATCTAGCATAATGTCGTTTAATGTGTGCCAAAAAATAAACATTCTTTCACAAATGACCAAAACCAAAATTATATAGTTAGATAGGAAATATGTTAAAGTAAAGGGAGAACTTAAGGATGCATTTTTTAGTATTTAATATGATACTAGGTTTCATCAAACAATATATATCGTCATTGTCAATATACCAGAGAGTTATGGTTTGTTATTATGTAGGGGTTAGTCAGCAAAATTTTAAGGATAATTTTCTACTGATTTCTCTCACCTGTGGTTGTTGTATAAGGGTAAGTTAGATCAAATTGGAGTAAATAGTGAGGCCCACATGAATGACACAAATAAAAAATTGCAAGGTAAGAATGAACCTATAATTTTGGCACATTTTGTCTTGGGAAATTATTTCTTTGATATTGATTATGGTTGTTATGAGGTACAAACACATAAAATACAACCAGATTTACAATATGAACTCTTCCCATGAACTCACAATAGTGCTTGTACTATATTAACTAACCTAGGATTTATTTCAATTAATAAAAAAAAAATATGATATCTGGTTGATGTTTTTTTATGTCTCTAAAAAATAATATGGAGACGAAGCAGGATGTTCCTGATTCATACCAAATAAGTTAAAATGATCATATCCTGCTGCCTAGAATTTGAATGCACTAACAACATTGTTGAGTGAAAATATTTAGTTCAAGGCCTGAAAAGGACCATCGATTTGATCGTGAAATATCTTAAGGTGTTTGGTGATTATGAAATAATCACTCGACAAGTAATAAATACTATTCGTTCTCTATCTCCGCGACTAAAGGAATATCAACAAGAGGTATATAATTTTCTTTATTCTTTTGATGCATTTAAAATTACTTTTATACCTCATGATGAAAATGTAGATGAAGATATATTGGCCAACATGACATCTAGGTGCATTCCTCTTAATGATGGTTTTTTTTTTTGAAATGATTTTAAAGCCCTCCATACCTGAAACCATCACAAATTGGATATTATTCGACGATGAAAATAAAATTATCAATTTTCTCACCATTTCAGACACTTTTCAAGATGCAGTTATTGATGATGAAGCACATCAACAAGAACTACAATCCTATCT
>ML795586.1:260678-280172 GCA_009831015.1 Picea engelmannii | reverse complement strand
TTATCATAAAAAATGGAAGCCCACTTAGGTACCTATGAATCTTAACTTACTCCTCCTTGATGAAAGAAACACACTTCAACAACTCTAAAAACCTCCTTTCATACTCCTCCATGGTCATACTCCCAAGCTTGAGTTCAAAGAACTCCTTCATTTTATAATCATAGTATCGCTTAGTCAAGTATTTCTGCTGGAGATACCTCTTTAAGTCCCTCCAAGTGAGATTCTTCTCATCAATATGTTGTACCTACACAAATTGATCCCACCACATTGATGCTTTTCCCTTCAGTTGATAAATGGAAATTCTTCCTTCTTCTTGTGAAGAGTAGTTATGAAATTGAAAACAATTCATCATGCATATCATCTATGTCTCTGCATCCTTATCCTTCTTGTGCTCACCATCAAATGTATGAGGATTGATTTTGTTCTTTTCCCCTTGTAGATCATCTAACCTAGACCTTTTCTTATGCTTCCTAATAGGGGATAGACTAGAAATTATGTGTGCTCTCTTAGTTGAATTCCTTGGAGACTGATAGTGATGTATTCCAACACTTCTTCTTCTTCCCCTCTCATAGTGAGACCTATGATTCCCTGATTTTCTTAACCCAATCTCCTTATCCATCTTCTCCTCTATTCTTTCCAATCTCTGCATTAACTTGGTGTTTAATTTTTCATGTTGCTCATTCACTTTCATAAGCCTCTCATTATCAACTTTGTAATTTTGGACATCCTTTTGCAAACATTGTATAGTCTCTACCAAGTTCATGATTTCTTCCTTGCCTTCTCCATGTACAATTGAATTCGTACCTTCAATGCCCAAATTAACATACATCCCTCTGATCTCATCTTCATGGTTGTAAGCCCTTTGTGCATATTCCATGATTTTGAACTCTGTGTTGATCATGTTCTGATCTAAATGTTGTTAATTCTGCAAAATGTGTTGACAACAAAATTTTATTAGGCTTAACAATTTACAATTACATAAATTTTATACGATTTTGTTCCAATAATGTATTAGAATTATTTATTTCATGAATATGACTGAAAAGTCTTGATACTTAGACTATTTTCATATATACAGAACCACAGACTCATGGAAACATAAATATCCCTTTCATAAGTCCGTCCAAAGAGTTCCCATACTTAACCATTTTCCTCTTTGCGGATTTGCGGATTCAATGGTGTTGATTAATTGGGTTGGTTATCATTGATGTAAACCCTTGAAGAAAGTATGGTAGCACAAAGGAATGGGTAATGGACCCAAGTTTGTTTGATGTATAATGGTATGAGTTTTAATATATTTTCCGGTAAGACTATTCTAGATGGATAGTACATGTCATGCCATTTTCGGTGGTATGTGGAATGTCACATAACTCCTCACGGTTAGAGAGTTATGGCCATGTGAAGTTGGAGAACCCTCATGAGTTATATAGAAGCCCCTAAAAGGTCAAAGTATTCAAAGTGGGTGAAAATAATAAATTATTTAAATAATAAAGTTAGTGGAGAATTTACTATTTATGGATAAGTCAAAGTGGTTGCAAAAGAAATTATTTAAATTATAAAGTTAGTGGAGAACTTACTATTTTTGGAAAGTGGTTAAGTTAAGTTGGCAAGTGGTTAGAAGTGGGTTAGCCCTAAAACAAGGAAAGTGGGTTAATATGGTTAGAAGATAACCCCTTGAGGAAGCTACATGGAAGTATAAATAAGAGGCAAGGGTCTCTCATTTGATGATCATTGAGCACATTGAATATCTGTTATTGTGTAAGGATTATTGCAAGTACTCATTGATATATATGGAGTCGCGAAAGTCTGAGGTAACACAAAGGGTTAACGGTGAAAGTTTGGGAATTACAGAGAATACTAGAAAACCCTAATTTTTGAGGTGTACATGGGATAACAATACAATAGGGTGCATACATACGCGAGCTACCAGTATAACAGAGCGCGTAAGCACACCGAATGTCATTATAACAGGACGTGTACGTGAGGGAAAAGCCATGGAAATCTGAGGATATGAAGAAGTAGATATTTTATATTCTGAGAACATGCTCCCAAGAAGGTCTGCAGTGATCATATATGTTGATACGAAGTTTAATTTTGTATCCCTTTAAAACTAAGGCTTTTATTTTGTTTTAGTCATGGAGCCTCCCTTAGTCTTAAAAAAGAGTCAAAAGTCTTTCGATTCTTTGGATTTAGGGATTCGGCTTCTCACGTATCATGTTTTCATAACTCCAGAGTCCCGGTGCCGAAATACCGAAAAGATTTACATTAAAGTAATAAAATAAAATAAAAAAGTGGGTGTTAGAAGTCTCGACGCACGTTTCACAAAATATCCTTTAATTATGATTAATTAAACTCTTAAACACGACCAACAATTCATTAATCTTTTGTGATTTGGGTTTCCTTGTATCAAAGTATTGTCAAAGCATCAACCCTTGAACTCTTGGTCCCCGATTTTTCGAAAAGAAGAAGGTAATTACTAATCTTAATTGATTAAAGCATTAATACAAGTAATCAGCATCTAAACTAATCCCATCGTGGTTTTGCGATTTGGGGTTTGCTTATGACATAACTCACAGGTACAGAATCCCCGAAATTCTAAAATGCAAAATCACGATTTTTTTAATAAAGTTTAAAACGAATTTAAGTTAGTTTAAAATGGGATTAATAAAGATTAAAACAACTTTTCATGTTTCTCATTTCGGTATTTGGTAAAAGCAGTCCTTTCAAAACTCCAGTTTGAAATCGTTGATATACGGTAATATTTGTAACGGATCAATAAAGATATTTTTAACTTAACTGTGTATCTTTGGGCATATCTCCCTCATTAAAACATTAAAGTATTACCGCCTATCTCAGTACGTCCGTCGTAAGAAGAGTTAAAGGTTAATAAAGGTTTGGTTTCTTCGAATTTTCATTCCTGTTGTTTAGAATCAAAAGTGAATTGCATTCAACAAACTTACACATTTCTTTCTGTGACATAAATTCATTCTAAACACGAACATTATAGCACCCAGAAAGACACCTAAGAAAAGTGAAGAAGGAGCTGAAAGATCAAGCCTAGAAGGAGATGTCGTGTCTGATACTACACCACATGCCATTGACTCCATTAAATCATGGAGGCAAATTTTTGAAACCTTGGACTACGAAATCAAGATTTTTCCCAATGATTCTGAAAACAAACTCCAGGACATAGCAGAGTCTAAAATTCACAAAGTAGCAACACGCCCATGACTCATGACATACAACGATATGATCAGTTGGGCTTTAGAGTGGACAGACGTGCAAACTAGAACCATTTTGGACAGCCAAGGGATTGTCATCAACTCTTTCATACCGGAACATATACAAGTAATGTATAAAATGTCTCCCAATTCTAAGTACATTTACAATAAAGAATTTGTAAGTGAACCTCAAAGGAAAGAATGCACAAAGGCTGACCAAACATATCCTGACATAATCAAACACTGGTGGAGACACCCAGCAAAATTCAAGGTCGATACCCATAATGTTTATGCCACAGACTCATTGAACAAGTACAGGGTTTATGTGGCGATGATGTTATGTAGACATTTCGGAAAGAAAAGCCCTACCCATTTCCCTGCAGAATGGGTGCCCCTTTTACATGAAGCAATCGAAGGCTATAGCTTCAATTAGAACAAACTTCTATCAGATAACCTATCTAAGGAGGTTATGGAGTACCAAACCATGAGATCTAGTGCCAGACCAATAGCTTTTTACATGTCAACATACATCATGGACACTATATGTTTTACAACTCCTTTCCCTTTGATGAAATGGAGTTGGAACCCAACTTGTACTGAACCTATTCATGAATATCATTCTAAGTTGTGGGAAGAAAATGCATAAGAGTGTGGTAGATAACTTAAGAATCGTTGCATATTTATTTTGTCTTCCTTGATGTATGGTACAAATATCAATAGTTCTAGAAATTTATTTATCAGATTGTCCATGGTCATTTGTCTGAGTCTCATCTCATAGAATTCATTAGTATTTATTTCGTAATATATTTCTGACAAATATTGCTTCTTGAAATATTTCTTAAAATCTGACCATTCCATTTGTTTCTCCTTCAATCCCTTATCCAATTTTAGGTCTTACCACCAGATACTTGCTTTTCCCTTCAAGTTGTAAATGGCCATTCTGAATTTCATATTACTAGAATAGATGTAAATCTGGAAGTATTTATTTATATATAGTATCCATGCTTCAACCTCTTCACCCATCCTTGATTCTTCGTCAAAGGTGGACGGTTTTATTTTCTTGAATTCACCTTCCAATTGATCTACTTGTTTTATTTTTCTTCCCCGAGTTGTTTTGTTTCCTGTCATGTGTGTGTCTTCGGAAGAACTATCCTCATTTTATGTTTCATGACTAGAGTTTTTAGAGGACCTTTTGTTGAATTCTTCCTCTTTGTCATTGTTCTTTGGGATCCTCTTGGTTACTATACTACATAGCAACATTTCATTTATTTATAACCGGTCTTCCTGTGCCTTTTTCAGATTTTTGTTACCTGCTTTAAACACTTGTAATTCCACGATGAGGTTCTTCATTATTTCCAAAACCTGGATGGTTGAACTTCCTTCATTATTATTCTCTAGTTGCTTAGGAAGTCCTTGATTTGGATTCTCCTCGGGTCTGATTTTTTCTTCATTTTGTGTTGACATTATCACAACAAACCAAAACTTTTCATGTTTGTAACAATAAACATATTTGTTAGTTTTTCTTCAACATAAATAAAAGAATTAAAATAATTTTGTCTTTTCCTTGAGGTCCAAGTGTTGCAACCTTTAGCTTTGATACCATATGTAATGAGCCCCAAATTTCTCTAGTAATTTTTTTTAAATGTAATCATTACATCTAAAAACAAGTGTACAACAATTTTTGTTAGCTAGAACCACGATATACCATTTTGGTATTATATGCACAAATTTTCCTTTTATGGTCACCAAAAATGTCCTCTCTGAATTCCTATGATCTAAGCTAATCAATCCTCAAATATGGAAGAATACCTGGAATCATCTTTCTAAGATCTTTCCAATTACTACTTCCTTGCCCAATTTTAAGCTTTGAGCAGAAAGCTATGATCCTTTAAAACTTGTTCTTTTTATCTGATGCATTCATTATGCAGTTGATCTATTTTCTATGATCTAATGTCTCTTAGATCTTTTATGGACCCTATCAAAAAGTTCCTAGGTCGTCAGTACCTCTTTTGATGTAGGTTTGAACCAAACGAAACCCACGGGATTCCTTCGTAACCCCTTTTCCATTATTTAACACAGTTTCTAGGAATTATCCATTTTTCTTCATCCCTCAATTGCATGTGATCATGGGCTGTGACCCGGTGCTATCGAATAGGTTCTTATCCATATTCTTGGGAGCTTCGAGGCTCCAGAACTTCATCTTGGGAAGCTCTTGCTAATTCATGCCTTATTTCTCCCGAACAATGAATTAGCAAACTTCACGAAGTGGGGTGTCTCAATGGTCCATGGCTTCCTCAAAAACCAACGGTTGGGATTTATTACAGAACTTCGCGCTTTAAAATTTTTGGGTTGTCCATACTCTCCAACCTTCCGGAGTTCCCAGTCTCTGGACTGTGGTATCGGTTGCCACATACCTTCTCACGATCAACGATCGATATTAACTTTGGCCTCCGAGAGTTCTCGACTCAATGCAACTGCAACACAATTCCTCTGGAGTACCAAGTCTCCAAACCTTGGGATCAGGCACCATGCATCCACTGGGGCCCATGGTCTCTGTGCTAGAACTAATAAATACCAAAAATGTCACTTCAACTTTAGTACTTTTCAAATTTCGGGGACATGGGTTGGAGGTTTTGGAGTAACCCACTGATCATTCTATAATTATCCCCACGCTGACATGTACCCCTTCTGGGAAACAATGGTTTGGATTGTGGGACAACCCTATAGAATTATCTGTCGTGCAACTTCGATCTCTGCAATGCCTCTCTACCATCGATTTTTGATAGATTGTGATCAAATTTAATGCAACCTAAATATAGATAACTTATTCTCCAAGTTTAACCACCTTGTGCCACCACCCAAAGATTTTTACATCAAAGATGAACTATTAGATGAATTCAAGTTGCTTGATTTTTATTCGGGGAATCTCACTTAGGGAGAATTGAGAATTGGGAACGGATAACCCAAATTCTTAAAGGCCGAAATGAATCTAGACCATTGATCTAGAACTAATCATAGTCATTATATGCAAGAGGAGGATATGTGTCACAATAGGAGATCTACGTCAGTAGATCATGTTAGCAAGGATATGTGGCACAATCAGAAGATGACAAGTGTCAAGATGAAATTAGCATTTCGGGTATGTGTAAGTCACAAATCTAAGTGACACGTGGTAGCCACTCGGCCAATGCCAAGTGAACAGTGACATCAGCAAGTTACGTCACTTCGAGAGTATGTACTTTGGGGAAAACCAGTTTCTAACACCATAAATCACCCAAAGCATTGAAGTTCAATGTTAACACTAACCATTGATCTAATTCAGAACAGAAGCTAATTTTTTTCCTTGGCTTATTCTATTGTTTAATTTCCACAAAATTAAAATTGTAGCATAGTTACTAAACCTTCATTTTACTTCCTTTGCAGGTTATGTAAGCTGGTGTAATCAGATGAAGGAAGCATCTTACTTGAAAAGGTATTTTAGTTCCACGTACTTCCTTAACCGATCTGTGTGCGCATTAATCTTCAGCTACATACAAAATTTTGTAGAGACTTTCCTAGGGTTTTGTTTCCAATGCAAAAGGATGTGGAATTCTTGATCTGTGGTAATCTAAATGTAAAGTTTGAACAAGTTTCATTTGAATATGAAAATTATATTTGCACGACACTTGATAGTCTACTAAATCATTATATTTTTGTGGTAATAGATAATATAAAGGATATATTCAGACGATTATCCTTTTATCTATTTTTACATGTTATCAAATTGATAAGCACTCGTTTAGGTTTATTCCTTATTGCACCATTTCTCTATAGTGATTGTTATGTGCAGATTTGAATAACAATTCAAAATATATATAATTCAATGGTCACTAGGAACATAACAATAGTTCTACCATTTCTTTATGTATGAGCATACACACACACACACACACACACACACACACACACACATACCACCATCATATCTCAAGCAACCAATATTTCCAGTATTATTTAACTATGATAAGCCATAGGAAACATGATCATATAGTCCCTTAAGAATTGATTTCACTTATGTATACACAGTCAATCATATTCCTAACAAATGATAACCATAAATATAACATTGACAAAGAATACAAGATGAGATACATATCTGAAACCTGATGTTGGAATACAAATGGAACAACCATGTTCCACACAACCATAGAATAGAACAACCAAGTTCACTTGTTCGGCTCACCCCCTAGCCTGACCATGAGTCCATAAGGGCAAACTGAATGATCCTACTTAGCTATAGTCACCATCCACATATCAAAAAATCATTTTCCTCACACTAACAATGATCATAATAGAAAATAGTTTCTTTTCCCAACATATTAAGCAATGTCCTACCTCCTCTATATGTTGTTTTTATATGCATCATTGTGCCTAGGTCTTTCCTTCTCTCCTTGGGAAATTCTCAGCTTTACAAATCCCTTATTTTTATGGGATGCTAGTGGTCAAATTCCACATTTTCCACTTGTAAAAATCATCCCTGAGGTAACTCAAACCTGTTTCCCACTCATGGAGTTATGGTCAACTATTTTTAACCTGGTTGTTCCATTTGTCTTCCAACATTTAATTTATTAAAAGTTTTTCTTATACATGTGTAAAATAAAAGAGGATAGTTGGGAAAGTCAACTATTTTCCCAACAATCATCAAATAATTAATTGCAACAATCAAAATTCCAAATTTGGATTTTCCATAAATGGAAAATGATTTCCAAATCTGAATTTTCCAAAAAAGGGAAATTTATTTCAATGTTCACTTAGAATTTAATATTCTAAATTTTGAGGATATTACAACTCCTTTATTGGTTGGTTTCACTAATTCATATTAGGTCAGAAACCTCGATGATTGGAAGTCTATTGGAGGTTATGTTTTCAGCCTTGGTTCAGGATTTGTCACTTGGTCCTATAAGAAACAACAAGCTATTGCACTTTCTTCAACAGAAGAAGAGTACAAAGTAGTAGTAAATGCAAGTTAGGAAGCCTTGTGGATTCGATAGATGCTTTCATAGTTTGGATTCCAGTAGTAGCATCCGACCAGCCTTTGGTATGACAATCAAAGTGCCATCAAGATCGCCAAATACATAGTTCAACATCGGTGAAGAAAACACATCGAGCTACACATGCACTTCATTAGAAATATCATTCATGATCACGTTATTGAAGTGCTCTTTTTCCCTGCAAAAGATTAAGTTGTAGATATTTTCATAAAGGCTCTTACAGAAATAAAGTTTTCCAAACTTCTATCTATGTTAGTCATTCATGAAGTTGTCATTAAGGGGGGGTAGGCTCTAATTCCTACTTCCTTCTCTTATTCTATCACTATTGTAAATACGTCAATCCTATTCCAAGGTGTTCTTAAGGGGGGATGTTAGGATAGTTAGAAACTTAGGAGCTAGTTAATATCTACTTAGTCTGATGTGTCGTTAGGTAAAAGTGTGTTTCTTAGTTTGCTTCTTTAGTGTGCATTAGTATGCATTTGTAGTTAGAAAATCTGATAGTCACGATATGTTCTCAACATAGAGTGATCTGACAGTTCATATTCTTCTCAATATTAACGACTACATTGATCTGTGGCTTAACACCTGATTGGTCCATGATCTCTATTTAAAGAGAATGGAGGGTCATTTGTCGATGATAGATTGTGATAAAATATCTTGTAAAATATATTTGTAATATTTTTATTTTGCATAAGTAAATTGCTCCAAGTGGTCGCATTGGTTGGGGTCGTGGATGTTTCCCCGTAGAGGTTTCACCACATCAAAGTATCGATGTGTTGATCTTTGATCTAGTTTTGTGAGTGCTTATTGAAGGTGTTTGTCCTCTATTGGAATAATTGTGTTGTTGAACAAGGAACAATACCATAAGGATGGTAAAGGTTCAATGGATCTGCTATGGTCCCAAATATTCTACATGGGAGCATAAGGAAAACATGTGGGAGGAATACGTGCAAATTTTTGTCAATTTTTAAGGAAATAGAAGATAAGAATGCAAGACTCATTTTTTAATAGCTAGAATTATGGAACCACATGTTAGAGTCCTAGCCAACCTACGATGGGGGACCTGATAAAAAAATGGTACATCCTAATGGACAGAGAGAAGTGAAGGGGGTACATTCCTTCGGTAAGCAATTTTAGAGGAACATGTGATTTTTGTTCGAACTATTCTTGGAGTTGTAAAATTGCAATTTTTTTTATTTCTTAGTACTGTGATGTAATTTTTTGCATGCATATTGGCATAGTGTCCATCGAGGATGACACATAATTGTGGGCTTTTATAATCCATAGTTTACTTAATGCATAATCTTGATATGAAAAGTGGCCTTAGCCAAGCAATGTATATGTGAATTGTATTTCTGAATTTTAATAACAAAATGTGTTTTCAGTTGTTGGGGGACATGGACAGAGATGGGGTTTGATTAATCCAAAAGAGATAGGAGGGTATAAGAGGGGTACAAGGGGGAATTACCTATGTCTATAAATTCAACCAACTTCCTAAACTTTCTATTGATATATGACCCTTCCAATTTGTTGTCGATTGTTACCAAGTCCAATCATTGAATACATGTACGAGGGTGTGTGTGTGAAGTACAATCATCTTTGGGAAGAGTGTAAGTCAAGAGAGGAAGCCAAAGATAGGAAATTCAAATAGAAAGATACCACAGTTTTAGATAGTCAATGTTTCTACAAGAACAACAAGAAGAAAGTAGAAAAGAAGATATTGGAGCTAGAGAAACCATGAAAGGTGAATTTTGGAGCATATTTGAAGCAGAAGACCAAAGATCCAGGTTGTCAATCCTAAAGAGTGAACTTGTGTGTGATTTTCACTATAACAACAAGTGATTGTTGTTGTTTTTCCTGGTGGTTTTCCTAACAATGACCTCCCTTGATTTTCCCAGTAGTGAGATTATTGGTTACTTCTGCTAGAGAGATCCTAATAAATTAATGGCATGCCCAATGGTCTGAGATCAGTAAAGGGGTACATTCCTTGGGTTGGGCGGGTCGAGAGGAAAAGAGCTAGTCGAAAATTGGGATAGTTGTAGGAGAATACCAATGGGTTGTGGTATTTTCTGAGTTGTGAGTGTACAATGAGAGACCACCCTCTTTTGTGGATTTCTAGCCCGAGCTCAGGAGTGACTTGTTATTAATATGTGAAACATAAAGTCTATGATTGGGTAGAACATCCATTCCAAGTAGTTAATTACATAACTTATTTAAAAAAATAAGTTTTTTATCCTATTATTATGTTGCATTATGAATTTAATTGTTGTGTATTAACTCTTTTTTTAAAATAATTTATATGTTTCTTTGTTAAGAAATTTAAAATACATTCATGTCATTTTTGACATGTCGTAAATGTTCTTAATTAATGGTATAAAGGAATATAAATATTATACAATATTATATTATATTGCTTCATTCATACTTTTGTATTAAACACTTCTTAATATAAAAATATGTTTCAAGTTGTCTTAATACTTATAACAATGATAAAGGAATATAAATGATAACATATATATTTCAAATTTGAAATATGTTTTGTTTTAATAAAAAACAATATTAATTAAAAAAAAATTATGTATAATTTAATTTTTTTTAAAATAAATGTACTTTTATTTATGAAATGATCTCATGATCATAAAAATAATGTGCTAAAACGATAAAAAAAATTCATTGATTTCCATTAAAACATGGATTAATTTGTCTATATTAAAGATTTCAAAATAACTAATGTTATAAAAATAATATTATTTTTCCAAATCAATAAAATGTAATTAATAAAATTAAAATATAGATTAATTTGTCTAGACTATATGATTTCAAAAATGACTAATGTTATAAAAATAATATTATTTTTTCAAATAAATAAAATTAATTAATAAAATATCAAAAATGACTAATGTTATAAAAATAATATTATTTTTTCAAATAAATAAAATTAATTAATAAACTATGGAGTATATATATGGTTTTAGGAAAATTCTTCAAAATAGATTGGAAGAGATAAAAGTACCTCTAGAGTTGAGGGTTGTTGCAATAAGGATGTATGAGAACGTTATTTCTAAGTTTATAAATATTGAGGACTCATCCAAAGAGATTAAGTGCAATATTGGTGTCAAACAAGGTTGTCTCGCCCTTTTTGACATTTACATTGACAAGTTAGAAGATTGCTTGGAAAAAGCAGGTTGTGTCAGCCCTACTCTGAGTGGTATAGTCATTAATCTTCTTCTTTATGCTGATGATATCGTTCTTATGGCAATGATTCCCCATGACCTTGAAAATCAATTAAGAATCCTCAAGGATTTTTTCTCCAATATGGGTATCATTGTTAACACTGATAAGACTAAGGTAATGATTATTAAATCCAATAAGATCACTTATGATACCTTTGTATATGACAACAAAAACTTGGAGGAAGTGACTTTATACAATTATATTGGAAATGATATTCACCACAAGCTCAATTTGAATTATATCATCGGGAAAAGGATTATTGGGGGATGGAAAGCATATTATGGGCTTGAAAACAATTGTAAATCAGTAGATCTTTAGATTTGGGAAAATAGAAAACTCCTATTTGAGACTCTCATTAAACCTGTTATTCTTTATGGATGTGAAGTCTCGAGTTGTAGTGTATCTTGTGAATCATGGAGAAAGATAGAGCAAATAAAAAATAATTGTATAACCTATAATCTCAAAATTAAAGGAAATATGCCCTATTTCATCCTCCTCTTAGAAACAAGCCTCTCCCCCATTGAGAGAACGGCTATGACTAAATACATAATGTATAAGAACAAGTTAAACAACATGGAAGAATAATCCAATAGAGTTTTAGTAAACTTAAATAATCTTCATTATCATCATCTTTATATATATATATATATATATATATATAAAGGATATATTAAAATCATCTTTGAACAAAGTACAAAGTTTAGTAACTCTTGCAAGATTATTTAAAATTTGATTGAAACCATAATAAAAAGGAGCCTTTACCACGCATTGCATATTTGATTAGATGCACTACCTCTAACTTTTATGAAGTTTCAGTAATCGAACAAATTACAAGACCTAACTTCCTATTTCAAATTGAATGAAACCATAATTAAAAAGGCTGTTTATCAGGCATTTCATATTCGATTAGATGCACGGCCTTTAACTTTTATGAAGTTTCAGGAATCGAAGTTCTCGCCATTAAAAGTAGCGCTTAATCGTGACTTTCTCTCACCTGAAAGTAACTCTGCAAACCTTCCAAATCAATACAATATGAACATTGAAACCAATTTACATGACTAATTTTTCTAATCAACCCTTTATTTTAATGATTTATTGAAATTTGACATATTTAATTACATTCATAGGTGTACAAGCTTCTCTCTCATTGAAAGAACTGTTATGACTAGATATCTAATGTATAAGAACAAGTTAAACAGCATGGAAGATAAGAGGCTTCCTAAAATTGCTTCAAAATCTAGTTGTAACCACCATAGGCTCAAGCCAGGAGTATTTGGGAATCATGGAAGACACCATTTTGTAGAATAAACATACTATTAAAAATATCATCAAATAAAAATTTAAGAAGAAAATGTGGTGTGATTAAGAGATAGAGGAACAAATAAAATTAAGGTATTATAAGGATGTAATCAACCATAATCTAGAAGATCAGAATCATCTATCTGTTTTGACAAGTGTAAAGAAAAAAATAAGCATTGCTAAGATAAAAACAAATTTTGATGAACTCAGTAGTGAAATATGAAAGAGTGTGTCACTTTCATGACACTTAGAAGGTTGAAAAGATTAGATTTTTTTTTTTTAATATTTTTCGCACAAAAACCAAATTCTAAAAAATCCCAAGTGATCTGATAGACCAATTCAGTTTTAGGGAACTTAAATAATCTTAAATATCATCATCTTTATATAAAACAAATGATATATTAAAATCATCTTCGAACAAATTACAAAGTATAGAGACTCTTGCAAGATTATTTCAAATTTGATTGAAACCATAATAAAAAGGATACTTTACCAGGCATTGCATATTTGATTAGATGCACTACCTCTAACTTTTATGAAGTTTCAGTAATAATCGAACAAATTACAACTTAAGTTTCTTTCAAAGACCTAACTTCCTATTTCAAATTGATTGAAACCATAATTTAAAAGATTGTTTATCAGGTATTGCATATTCGATTAGATGCACGACCTCTAACTTTTATGAAGTTTCAGGAATGGAAGTTCTCGCCATTAAGAGCAGCGCTTAATGGTGACTTTCTTTCAGCCATTAATCATGACTTTCTCTCACCTGAAAGAAACTCCGCAAACCTGCCAAATCAATACAATTACAAGACTAATTGTTTTAATCAATGCTTTCTTTTAACCATTTATTGAAATTTGATATATTTCTAGAGGGATGAATGGGAATGTCGAGGTTTTAGGAGGTCATGTGCTACAACCTAGAGGGATGGGATAGGTTAGGGTAGGGTAGGTTAGGGTATTGCTACCCCAATCATTATACAATGACCTTAAAATCATAAAAATTACAATATTAATAAAAACTATTATCTATTTCTTCATGGTTAAAAAAAATTAATATTAATAAAAATGATTTAAATAACCTTTTTTACCACTTAGTGATCGAGATGCAGATTAACACTGTAATGATAGCTATCGTGAAGCTTTTAAAAGTCCAAAACTCGCTAAAGATAGTACTCAGATCAGACAAAGATTACCTCAGATTGCTTGTTGTAAATGGGTATCATATGTAGGAATCACAATGTTGGTTAGTGACTCATGTAATCTTCTATCCCCACATACTCTTTTTATGATGTTGTGGAGGAAATCCCCGGAGCATTTGGGACCCGTCAGAACTGTATATTGTGTTCGTAACCACCCAAAAATGCCCCTATCAATAATTCATTTAAATTGATTCAGCTTTCTGCTCGCATATTGAACATTAAGGTTGTAACATTAAAGCCATAAAAATAATTCAACACACTAACTTCTTCGGTGGTGGAAAAATGGAAGGACAGTTCTCCAAATAAAAACGAGTAATATCTTTTGCAGCAAACAATGGGCGTTTCTTGTCATTTGGAGCAGTTAACGTCGCAGTGACTAGTCCTCTAGTGCGCGTCCCCGCAACATATTTTATTTATAGATTAGGGTTTATGTTAAAATTAAATTTAATAAATTAAATATGTTTTTGGATGTTCATCAACCACAATTACAATTATGTGGCTGTGCTAGTATCTATACAATCCAATCCAAATTTAGATGATTAACGTGCACTATAAATTCCAATCCAAATTTAGATGATTAACGTGCATTATAAATTTTAGTAACCGTGTACCATGGATTTTACTGAGCCTTGGGATTTTACTATGTTAGAGTTTTCTTTTTAATTAAGAAGAAGTTTTACCAGTTGTAAGTCTTTCCACGTTCACGAGTCACAAGTTAGCCGCTGTGCTAGATAGTCTAAACGATATTTATTCTCAAAATAAAAAAGCGTTCACAAGCTTTTAAAAGTGGAATCGATAAGATTGCATGGAACTGTAAAATGGAATCGATAAGATTGCATGGAACTGTAAAATTACTTGGAGCTTTTCCTCCATGAACTCAGGATAGTTGCAGGGATGACCCCACGAACCCCCCCTCCGTCGATGCTTAGAATTGTTTTCATATCTTCATCAACTCTAACGAGTAAGACATTGAAGTTGTTTATCTTAGTATGTACCCAATGCGTTTTTCCTTTTTGTTAGAGTTATTATTTTATACTAAGAATATTCTTACTTTAATACCAGTTAATGCAAGGGTTAGTAGTTCAATAACACTCATAAAACATGTACCAAGGAGCGAATAAACACATTCACACTTAGAGTTGGTCATAAATATCCAAACAATTGGAAGTAAATTGAAAACAACTTAGGAGCCCTCATACACTCACTTTGCATACACAGTCGCACAAACGCGTGGCAAATAAAATGGCTTCCATGCATTTACAACGGACGACCAATATCACAGATTGGCAGCCAATTAACACTTCCATATAATACTTTGACACTGTTTAATTCCCCGGCTCTTTCCAAAAGCTGGCCAATAAAAGTGAGCACACATAGCTAGAGGGTAATAAAAATAACAACAACAATTTGTTTTATTTATTCACCTGAAAATCACATTCATCATTGCATGTTGTCTTTAAGATCTGTTATAGCTACGCTGATTGCAACAAAACACAAATAGGCTAAAATCCCTTTCTCAAAAGACACTCAATTGAGCTTACATATCAAACTCAGGGAGAAAATTACTTGTTTTGACACAATGGTTGTTCTTCTTGCTAGTTGATTCTCGCTTTATTTTTTCTTCTTCTTGCTAGTTGTTTATCGTACAGTTAGGTAAATTTTAATAGAAAAAGGAGAGATAATCTCATCTATTTCTCTATATTCACTTTGAAGGTTTTTTTCAATAACCTATTTATAAGAGTCTACCATAAAACAATTAAAATGATGGGTAAGTGTTGGTAATTTTACTCAATTACATATTTCTTTTCCATAATCATAATTAAAAAATTTAAAAAATAAATAAATTAACTCAGAATAAATGTAAAATCTTAAAAGTGATGTTCATTAATTTAATAATAAAATTTAAAAAATAACTTATACCAACATATTTAAAAAATAAGTTATACCATGAGAATATTGTCTTTCCACATTAATAAAAATATAATTAATAATATATATATATATATATATATAACTAAGAATATGTTAAAATCATATTATTTTGAAATATGAATAATTTTCAGTATAATAATTGACAACTTATATTTTTATTAAGTAGAATTGGTACACTTATTGACAATGGCCACATTTAATGACCTTTTAGTTCTGAATTCAATAGTAAGATTATCAATTGAAGATGGTAGCATATTCTTAGCCGTCCTTCCAAATCAACCAAGGAGATCTTATGTTCATAACTTTTTAGCATTTTTAAAAGCTTCCCTTAACTTATTTACTTTTTTAATATTTACTTAATATGATTAAGAAATTATTGTATGATCGTCTAATTACCACATTCAAATGATTAACAAACTTAATTCAAATTACAAATTTACCAGTGATAAACCTTTAAAAGTTAAGAAATTATTGTATGAAAATGATTAACAAACTTAATTCAAATTACAAATTTACTAGTGATAAACCTTTGAAAATTAAGAAATTATTGTATTACGTCTAATTACCACATCCAAATGATTAACAAACTTAATTCAAATTACAAATTTACCAGTAGTAAACCTTTGTAGTAAACCTTTGTACGTTAACCAGCAGGAACTTAGTAAACTTAATTCAAATTACAAATTTACCGGTAGTAAACCTTTGTACGTTAACCAGCAGGAACTTAGTGGCTATGCTAGTTTAATAAAATCCAAATCATAACCTACTTTCAATAAGTTCGAACAAATTACATCTACGAACACACAGTTGTGCAACGAAAGTCTTCGGACTCTTGCCAACACGCAACTTCCTACTTCAACTGGATTGCTACCATAATCAACTATCGGTGTTTATTAGGGATTGCATAGTCGATTTCATGCACTACCTCTAGCATGTATTTTGTTTGTTTTTACAAAGTTTAATGGAATCGAAGTGGTCGCCATCCAGAGCGGCGATTAATCGTGACTTCCTTTCATCTGAAAGTAACTTCGCAAACCTGCCAAATCAATACAATATTAACTCTGAAACCAATTGACATGAATCATAGCTCTCAGCGATTTATTGAATTCTGCATATTTAATGATAATTATAGACCATAGTCACCTAATCAATGCATCCCTGTTGGTCTCGGTGTTTTCTCCTCTCAGTTCCTCATAGTCCCCAGTCTCGATATTGATAGTCGAAACAGGCTTGTCCAAAAGTGCAGTGCCTATCATTTTCAAGCCATTCAGATTCTCCTCCGTTGACAGATCCAATGAACTTCTATCATCTCCTAACTTGGGTTCCTGATCAAAATTATGCAGTCTGTTAGAGATGTCCAATATGGATGGTGTTCAACTTCAAACAAGAGCGAATTCTCCAATCTGTAAAGAGGCACAACAGTGAATTATTTATAAGGTGCAGCAAAATGACCTGGATTCTTAGATACGTATGCATGTTAAAGGCTTTGAGCAAGAAGGATTTGTGAATGTCCACCATATCTGTACTCGATTGCATTAAGATATCAATTAAAGGGGCTTTACCATCCTTGGTTAACCATCCAAATAAGCCCCATTTTGCAGTGTCCGTAGCATTGTAACCAGCTATTTTTTGTCCTGTTCCAAGAGAAAGAACCAGACACTTGCTCCACTCGTTCTGTGGTGGATTTGTCTTGCAGGTGAGACCTTCATTCATCAGATGGTTTATCGCAAGTGATGTCTGCAAAATTATTTTAGACAGCAGCAAATTAACTGCACAATGTCTCAGACAAAACTGTTGCAAAGTAGCATTCAAAATTTAAATTTCAATCATAGAAACCGACTAAGAGTTTGTGATTGAGAAATATTTAAGCACGACTTACTGGATCGTTAGCTGCCACTCCGCCGTCTATGAGATGGAAGCTTCTGGGTTTGCCTTGGGAGTCTTGGGTTGTGAAGCAATGAGAGGGAAGATACGTTGGAGCTGCTGAAGTCCCAATGCAGACATCGGACAAAAATGCATCTTTCGACTTGTCTTTCCTAGCCTGGAAAGAGATTTGGTATATTATATTACTTGAACTGGAATTAGAATTGATATCAAGATCAGACAAAGATTACCTCCAAAGATGAGAAGATTATTGGCTGTTGTAAATTGATATCATATGCAGGAATCACAACGTCAGTTAGCGTCTCATTTAAACGTATATCACGACATAATTTTTTTATGATGCTGTGGAGGAAATCCCCGGAATATTTTGGGCCCATCAGAACCCGATATTGTGTCCTTAACCATCCCCAAATGCCCCTGTCAAGAATTCACTTAAATTGGTTCAGCTTTCTGTTGACATATTGAACATTAAGGTTGTAAACTAAAACCCAAAAAATATTGCTACACACTCACTTCTTCGGTGGTGGAAAAATGTAAGGGCATTTCTCCAAATAAAAACGAGTAATATCTTTTGCAGTAAATATTGGGTGATTCTTTTCATTTGGAGCAGTTAACATCGCAGTGACCAATCCTCCAGTGCTCGTCCCCGCAATGATATCGAAATAATCAGCTATTCTGACATCTGGACCGTCAAGTTCCTGTCATGAATATCACAGCGAAACTCTATTTAGCATAGACGATATATATTCTCAAAATAAAAACGCGATCACAAGCTTTTAAACTTGGAATCGATTAGATTCCATGGAACTATAAAATTACTTGGAGTTTTTCCTCCAGGAACTGAAGGATAGTTGCAGGGATCATCCCACGAACCCCTCCTCCGTCGATGCTTAGAAGAGTTTTCATATCTTCAATCGACTGCATACACTACACTTAGGGAAGAAAGAGTGAGAACAGCACAATGGAATAAAGTGTTATAATTGGCGTGAATATATGGCGAACGTATTGTAGAACTGCAATAATTGCAGGCGACTAAATATATAGATCTGCAAAAATGAAAACTTATAACATACACAGCGACTAGCCTAATCCAGCCCTATTTTCACCATTTTCATTCATTAACATGTAAAGTGACACTATCCATATCCCATATTTATCCATACCAGTGCCCAACCCCATGAAAGAAATCTTCCACTAGCAACTTCAGGGCCACAGTGGAAAGGGAGAACATTTTCCACAAAATGTCTTCCATGGTGAGTGAACATTTCTTTCTGTGTGTCACGTCAATTCTTTTCACAGCGGAAAGAGAGAACATTTTCCACAAAATGTCTTCCGTGATGATTAAACATTTCATTCTGTGTCACGTCTATTCTCTTACGTCAATTCTTTTCACAGCGGAAAGAGAGAACATTTTCCACAAAATGTCTTCCGTGATGATTAAACATTTCTTTCTGTGTCACGTCTATTCTTTTACGTCAATTCTTTTCACAGCGGAAAGAGAGAACATTTTCCACAAAATGTCTTCCGTGATGATTAAACATTTCTTTCTTGTTGGAATA
Organism: Picea engelmannii; assembly: GCA_009831015.1. Lineage (NCBI taxonomy): Eukaryota > Viridiplantae > Streptophyta > Pinopsida > Pinales > Pinaceae > Picea > Picea engelmannii. Next base: position 260,811 of record ML795586.1, on the reverse strand, counting down.
CGTAATTTCTACCACCATTAAAGAAGAACATTCTACCTACCAACCACTAAATCTCTAGAGAGTTCCATTGACAGCCCACCGACGGTGACAGCACAGTTCCAGATATTTCCAGATTGTCTAGAGTCTTCTAAAG
>ML795586.1:245317-257236 GCA_009831015.1 Picea engelmannii | reverse complement strand
TCTACCACTAGCATCAGGCTTTACCAGTAGATAAAGGAGAGAAAAGAGTAAGAGAAATGAAGTGAGTCTACCACTAGCATCAGGCTTTACCAGTAGATAAAGGAGAGAAAAGATTAAGATAATAATAATAATAATCTATTTTTAAGGTCACGGCCAAGCCAACACACCAAATTGGTGTATGAGACCCCCTTGTTTGTGGGACAAGGGACCCCCCTCCGCCCAGCGATTTGACTGGTAAAGTTTACGAAGGTATACATACCCTACCCCCCTCTGGATTTGAACCTATGACCTCTTAAGAGGAAACACATGTTCTTAACCATTAGGCCCACTCAGGCTGTAATCCAAGAGCTTCTTAAATCCAAGCTAAAAAACTCTGAGAAAGTTATAACAACATCACATTCAAACAACCATTGTAGTGACAGTAAAAATTCAGAGTGAGAGAGAGATAAGATGGCAAGAGATAAAAATGACTTCCATTAAACAAAATTTCATAAGTCTGATACATCAAACCAGAGTAGGCTCTGTTATATTAAAATCACCAAAAGAGTCTTTTAACTCAACCATTCGAACCTGCAAAATGTCTTCTAATGCTTCCTTTATAGCCTAGACACGGAATGATAGCATACAATGCGAGTTCATCCTCTAACATAAGATTCTTTCATCTTAAACTGAGTTAATAACACATGTACAAACTGGAAATAATAAACTGCTACAAAAAAGGCTAATGTTGGCAACTATCCTAATACCTTAATCTTGCATAATGAGGTGTCCTTTGAGCGCATTCCTTTTGTTTTCAGGTATTCTCCAGCTTTAAACTGACTTTCAAATAGTTGTACCATGCTCCCCTAGCCATCTGGTGATCGTTGATCCTTTTGAACCCATCAAAATAGGATTTTGTAGTGAATCTTGTAGCTCTGACTGTATCATCCAGTTCACAGCGAAGTTTGCAGCGTTTGACTATGTAGACTAGTTTGTAGCTCCAGGCACTGCGAATTGTCTTGTAGTTGCCCAATTTTTCTAGTTTAAGCCCCAAAACACCCAAAAACTTTCTCCAGAGATAGGTATGCCTGTAGAAGCCTCATAATATGATGTATGACTGAAAAACTCAATCATAGCAACATAATTTCTCAAAAATATTCAAAAATGAAAGGATAAGAACTTCTAAAACTGAGATTCTTTAAGGCATTTCACTTCACTTCCTATATCTGGTGCTCCTTCTGGTGGCATCTTGGGCTAGCATATTCATATTCCTTTGGGCTAATTCTTCCTTAAAAGGTTGCAGCTCCAGTTTAAGTCTTATGATCTGAGTTTGTAAATCCTTGTTCTGTCTGTATAAATTCTTAAGCTGCCTATGGAGGGGCAAAAATCTCTTTGTTGTAAACCTGGATTTATCAATACTGTCCAGATACATATCCATAAGATCCTTCAACTTTTTTCTCCAAGCCAACCCTTCTGCCTTCAAGTCATCAATCTTCTTTCTAACTTCTTTGAGTTATTTGTTCAATCTTTTGAAGGTACGGTTTTCAAGGGGAGTGGTTATGTCTATGACTTCAATATGTTTTTCAACAGCTTCAACTTTACCTTTACCCTTTATCTTGATGGGAGCTTCTATTATGTCTTATTTTGCAACACCTTTTTCTTAGTTAATGACCTGGTGAAGGGCCTCCTAACTTTAGCTTCAACTGCAGTAATTAGTGAGGGGAAGAGTAACCACCTTCATTTTCTTCATGTAGCTCTATTTGATGGAGTTTATGCTAATTCTGGAGTTGATTGGGGTGAAACTTCCCTTTGTGGAGAGTAATGAGATCCCCCTTCTTCTTCTTTTTCCTGAAGAGCCTCATCAGTTTTAGCAATGTCTTTTCTCTTCCTCTTCCTACTTGTTTCTTTATGAATAGTGTTAGCAGCCTAAAGATGACTCTAGACTTTAGATTGTGGATTAGGAGCAACATTCAATTGCAATTGTGCAAACGCAACAAACTGCTACCAGTCAATGTTTTTCTTCTTTAACTCTTCCATCACAATCATATTAATCAAACCTAAGTGAAAAGCACTTGTGTCCACATCCTTGGACTTGGCTTGGACCCTGTCAGCCATTTTCCCAATGCTTCTAAACAAATAGAAAGGGGGGTTCATGAGGTCTTTGGCTGTGAAGTGCAACAAAAGTCTAATGTGGTACTGCTAAATCATATTGAACCTTCCCTCACAAGTGAAATATCTATGGATCACCCTTAGCATCTTATCAAATCCTTCAACCATGTGGCTCCTAGGCACTCCCTTTGATAGGTTATCTCCTTGATAATCTGGTTTAAGGAATTCTTTAGAGAAGGATGCATTTAGATTCATGGACTTAAACCATCTTTCACCAGTGTTTGGTATCTCTGTAGTTGTTGCTATGGTTTCTTCAGATACCTCAAGTTCAAGAGTTACCACCTTAGTTTTGGTTCCATCAAAATTCAAGGAAAATTCTCTAGCTACCTCAGGGTGCCCCCTCTGCATCTTCTGACATCAATTGAAACATCCCACTCTTTGGAAGACCTCCCTGATTCGAGGTTCAACTACAAACAACTGCATGTCATAAGGTTCAATCCTCACTATTCCCCCACCATTGTGAGCCTTCCTATGTTGTGGAGTATCCATTGATGTTATAGGAAGAAAAATAAGACAACAATTTGAGTGATGCAAGAGGGAAAACAAAAATACAGAGGTCTTAGGGTTTGGATGGACAATCTTTTTCAAAGATGGTTTCGGTCTAAGATTTTAATTTTCTTGAGCCAATTTGGCCTCCAGGTTTATGAAAGTACAACTGATAGTCAGGAAATGAAGGAAGACTACAGAGGAAAATGGAGATGCAAGGAGAAATTTGTTGCACATAGATTTAGTTTAAGACTTCACCCTCACGTTTTCAAAATCATCATAACTTTATCAATAAAGTTCTTTTCAATTTCCAAAATAGATAGAATTTAAACTTGAAATTAGAATGGAAATATTAATGATAACCATTTGGTATAGGTGGTGAGGTAAGTGAATAACAATGATGAGTTGTTGCACAGGGTTTGTAGTGCCAAAACAGGGGATTCACAACAGAATTTGTAGCATAGACAACAAAATCCAAGTAAGGGATAGGCAAGGTGGCATGACAGCAAGGGTTGCTTAATCTTTAGTAAAATATGTTGAGAGCTCTGCAGTTGGCTGAAAATTGTGACAACAGAGGTAAGAGGGAGATTTGGAAGCGTCAACCATCAGTTTACAGTGCCTAAGAGAAGAGATGATAAAACAAACCTTTAGTGTCCTTCAACAGAGCTTAAAATTCTCATGGACTATCTGGAGGCTGAGGCTTGAAAATTGATAGTATTGAGATTGGATGAATCCACCTGCAACTGGTCTAACCTCCAACTCACTTTCACCAGCCAGTTCGAAACATTTTCCATAGTTCCTGTCTAAAAACACTTGTTTTTGCAGCACTGAGCTAGGAGCAATTTGAAATATTGGGAAAAAAGTTAGGAAATCTTTAAATGATGAAATCCCATATTATTTCCTTAAAAACATGAGTGTTGAAAACAAGGATATCGACTGACAAAGCATCATAAGTGATATTATGGTGATGAGAGAAAAGTGTACATGAGATGTGATGCAATTTTTTTGATGAGATGGAAGCATACAAAAAGAACTTGATTTGACCTTCTAACGGGTAGAGGGACAAAGTGGAGGGGTTTTAATACATTATGGAAGTGGTGACATGTCAGGGTGGTGGTGGAGGCATAAGGACGATGGCTTGTCTAACCATTTCATAAAGATGAAGACATAAACCAAGGGTTTCGACCAACATTAACACTAACTTTATTTGTGCTAAAACCTAAAAGACTATAAGGAAGAGGAAAAAAGTAAAAACTAAACAACACTAAGGATAAAAATTAAAAACCTAAGGCTGAATTGACCCAATCAAGTCCATGTGATAACACACTATGGTGGAATTTGTTTCACTTGCTTGTCTTTAGTTGACTATGGCTAACCATGTTTGACTATGGAACACTTATGTTGACCATGGTTGAATTTGGTTGAACATGGTTGATATGTTGATTATGGTTAACCAAGTTAACTATGGTTGACTATAGATGAATATGGTGGACCATGTTAACCAAGTTAATTATGTTTGACAATATATGTCTTCGATTAACCCTAGTTTCCCATGGTTGACTATGGATGACTATGGTTGTCCATGTTTTACTATGGTTTGGTCATGCTTCAATATATGCAAATTTTAACCTTGTACATTGTCTATTGTAAACAGATATTCAGAAAAGAACATAAAATATACAATGGCAAATACAAACATTACACAGAGATTTTTCCCCTGGAAACCCAAACAGGGAAAACTAGCATATATTTTATTCATTCATTGTGCTACATTGTTTACAATACAATATACATATAGGAGCCATCGACATCCAAAACCCTAACCCAATGACCTGGATTAGTCCAAAACCCTAATTCCTTAAGTGGAAATAGAAAACCATTGGCAAAAACCATGTGCCGAAAAAACCACCTAAATACATGACACGTTTCCCGAGGCAGAAAAAAAAAATCGCGGGTGTCGCCCCCCTGCACCCCCCTACGTGCCTGGCGCATACGCTCGAACATTACTACTCGTGCAAAGAATATAACACATACCCAACAATATTGTTGACTTTGGTTGAACATATTTGACCATGTTAAGTATGGTTGACAATACGTAACTATTGTTATTTTTCATTGCAACATCCATCTTGGTTGTCTTATGTCAAATTATTATGTTCCTCAATGGTTATGTCCCATTGTGATTTCCATCAAGGGTTATTTCAAATTCTTCCCCCCTTAACGGATATGTTAGATTACGACATTCCCCAATGGTTTCCTCACATTTCCACATTCATCTTTTGACTTATGTCGAATTACTGTTTGTTAATGCTTATGTCATATTGTGACATTCATCAAGGGTTTTGTTGCCTTGTGATGTTCCTTAAGAGTTATGTTTCATAGTGATGTTCTTGAATGGTTATGATGTATTTTGACATCTATATTAGTCGAATTTTGTGGAATTATTACACTCCTCAATGGTTATTCTGTTGGTAACATTTATTAAGGTTTATGTCAAATTTGTGATGTTCCACTATCATTATGTCACATTGCAATGTTCATCTTGCTTGACTTATGTTGAATTACAGTGTCCCTTAAAAGGTTATGTTTCATTGCGATGTTCATGAATGGATATGTTGGATTACAATGTTTCTCAATGGTTATGTGGCATTACAATATTCATCTTGGTTAACTTATGATGGATGATATGTTCCTCAATATATATGTTGAAATGCAATGTTCCTTAAGGGTTTCACTAGATTGAGACATTCCTTGATGATTATTTGATAGTATGATGTTTCATGCTTAGATTATGTTGACCATGGTTGACTTTGGTTAGCCATAGTTCTCAATGGTTGACATTGGTTGACTATGGCTCARCACAATCAACCATGTTTGACTATGGTAGATGATGATTGACTTTGGTTAATATGACTGACCTTGGTTAACCACRGTTGGMCATGGTTGATTATGGTTGACCATATTGACTATGATTGATCCTTGTTAACCACATGTTTAGACATGGTTGAATGTGATGTTCATCTTGGTTGGCTTACATCAAATTGTTGCATTCCTTGGTGGTTCTGTCACATTGCAACGTCCTTCAAGGGTTATTTTGYAAGGAAACATTCCTCAAGRGTTATGTTGGATTGCGACATTTCCAAATGGTTATATKGGATCAATACTTTCATATTTTGTTATGTATAATTCCTACAATTTATACCTATGAAAATTACAATGTGTCACAATATTAGATCGCATTGTGACCTCAATATTATGTCACATTGTGACATTGAGATGTTCATAATATGGTTTATTTATAGGTAATGTGGCATTGGTACATTTCAAGAGAAATAGTTGGAGAGTTTAACTTCAATATTTTGTCACATTATGACATTTCAAAGTAATAATATGGTTGACTTCAATATTATGTCATAATGTGACATTTGAGTAGAAATATTATAAAAGGTTATGTTTGAGGTTGACAATAAGGTTGATTTAAATGTGATTCACATTATGACATTTCAACGATAATACTTGTAGATATTTTGTTTCCTTTGTGACATTCATCTAGGTTTATTTATGTTGAATTGCTACATTCCTCAATGCTTACGTTGTAATGTGACATTCATAAAAGTTACATCACATGTGACATTCATAAAGAGTTATGATTAATTTGTGATATTGCATTGCAACATTCATCTTGTTGGACTTATGTCAAATTGTAGTTCCCCTCAAAGGTTATGTCACATTATGATGTTTGTGAAATGATGTGTTTGATTAGGACATTCCTCAATGGGTATGTGTCATTGAAAAATTCACTTTGGTTGACTTACATGGCATTGCTACATTCCTCAATAGCTACGTCACATTACTAGGTTCCTCAATAGTTATGGTTGAATATTAATGTCATATTGCAACAATCATCTTGGTTGACTTATGTCAGATTTCTACATTCCTTGATGGGTGTGTCACATTGCAACACCCATCAAGGGTTATGTTCCATTGCAGTGTTCCTCAAAGCTTATGTTATATTTTGATATTCCCCAATACTTATGTTCGATTGAGACATTCATCAATGGTTACATATAATTTTAACAATTGATAGCCATTAAATGTATGCAATGCCACAAAAAAACAATAACATATTGCCTTTACAAAGAGGAGCGAGCTCTGAAACTAGGGTTCTGAAACAGTAGCCGCCACGATCTGCCCCCAACCGATGGTTTCCCCGCAGGGGCCATCGAATCAAAGAGAGGGGCCGTCGACTGGCACCTCTTACAGCCAAGTTATCGTCAATGAGAATGCAGCAACGGGAGTGAAGAGGCCAGCATTTGAGCCGCCCCCTGACCTGCGCGCGACGCTTTTAGAGGAAGGGACGTTTAAGGACCGAGACATGGATATCGATCCTGATAGGAGGATCGCCTCTGCCAAAGCTTAGGCCCCTTGGATCCCCAGAAAATGTATACCACAGGCACCCCAGGCTCCAAAATATGTAGTAAGATCACCGCGCATAGAGGAGCAAAAGCAGTATATGAGAGACAATGCCCTGGTAGGAAAATTCCTAGGGCTTTGGCCCTCTGAGAGGGATCTGATCAAATGGATCCAATATTGGTAGAAGCCAAAGGGTCACTATGACCTACAGCTGGGTTCCAAAGGATTTTTCACTATCATCTTTCATAACCTGGAAGATCGCAATCGTATCTTCGATGGAGGGCCATATTTCTACAACTCGGCTGGCCTCTTCCTGAGATTCTGGACAGAAAAGTTTAGCCCTGAAAACGAGGACTTTTCCCATGCACTAGTATGGATCAGACTTTATTCCCTTCCTCAGGAATTTTGGCTGGAGGAGGTCCTAGCGGGCATCGGCAACACCATTGGCATCTATGTAAAATCTTCGGAAGCCACGAAGCAGAGAAGGTACACGTCATATGCAAGAATCTGTGTTTACCTGAACATAGCTAAGCCATTTCCAGGATCCATCACGTTGGAGTATCATGATGAAGACTAGTCTCAAACAATAGACTATGAGCATATCCCCTTCTGATGCAGGAAGTGCCACGAACATGGTCACCTCTTCAGGGAATGTCCACTCAACAAAGTTCACAAGGAGGGGAACCCAGATACCGGCAAGGACACGGAGGGCTTCGTACAAGCAGCAGGAAAAAGACGCCAAGGGAACCGAAAACAAGTGACCTAGGTAAGTAAAGATCTCCCCACTAATAATAAATTCGATACTTTGTAGAATCAACCTAAAAACCCCATATCTGATGCTAATCCAAGCAAGCCATCCCCGCCCAACGATACCCAAACCGAGGGTCAGAATGCAACCCTACCCCCCCAGTCCAACACAACCGCTCTCCATTCCCCGAGCCCACTCCAGGAACAGCCAGATCTGTAGGAGATGGATGATGGGGATGAAGAAATGATAATAGAGGAGCAAGATCTTGCAGGGGTAGACTTAGACCACCTAGAACATGCATACAGGCATCAAAAGATCTACACTATACCTAGGGACCAACTGAGGAAGGTGCATAAAATATTCCTCAACTCGTCAGCTGGATCCACAGCCCGAGCAGGCAAAGCACTGGGAATCCAAGGCAACCAATCTAAAAATCCAAGCAAAGTTCATAAAGAGGAAAAGAAAAGAGGGAGAAAATCCACAAATAAGCTCATACAAGAGATAGGAAACTTCATGGTGAACTCAGGGCAGATCAATTTGATTTCAGACAGTTTTCCTCCCCTTCCCTCCCACCCATCATCATGAAGATTATTTCTTGGAACATCAGAGGTCTCAACGGTCGTAGCAAGCAAAAGACGCTACGGGAAATGATCATAGCGGAAACACCAGACATTGTCCTGCTACAGGAAACAAAATGTACCTCAGAGGATATGGACAGGATACTCCCCTATTGCTGGAAACAAGGAGGAGTAGCCTCTGTAGATGCCACCGGAACAGCCAGAGGCCTGGCTATTTTATGGAACACCAATGTAGTGCTGATGGAAAATTTCTGAGCCACCAAGTGGACTATCACAGCAGCGTACAGGCTCATTGGATCAAATAGGCCTGGGCACATAACCTGTGTCTATGGCCTAGCCAACCCAGGGGACAAGCAAGATTTCCTCCGCAGCCTAAGTTATACCTCCAGCCTCACTCAGTGCGATCGATGGATTATCGGTGGGGACTTTAATATCATACGCACCCTGATGGAAAAAAAAGGCGGGTCAAGGAGACTGGATCGGGACTCCTGCGAGTTCAATAGCCTGATAGAGGAGCTCCACCTCATCGATATGGAAACTGGCAATGGCCGCTACACCTGGAAAAACAGAAGGACCGGGGTACATCAAATCTCCTGCAAACTGGATTGCTTCCTCGTCTCGGAATCCCTCATGCTTGATGGAGTGGCAATGGAATCCTCTATCCTGAATCTCACTAGTTCAGACCACTGGCTGATTCAACTCTGGGTGGACGTCCCGGCCACGCCTGGAAAAAAACCCTTTCGATTCGAACAGTTTTGGCTAGATCACCCAGATTTCCAAGAAAATATTCATGAATGGTGGAGGCAGGCAGAGGTCCCCTATGGGTCTAAAATGTTCCGTTTTCGACAGAAGCTAAAGAATTTGAAGCAAACTTTAAAACTCTGGAACAAACGCACCTTCGGCAACATTTTCAACTCTCAAAAAGAGCTAATGCAGAAGATGGGCGAGATTCAGCAGCGGATCAGGGAGGAGGGGCTAATGCAGGATCTAAAAGACCAAGAAACAAAAGTGAACCTGAAGCTGGAAGATAGGAAGAAACAGGAAGAGATCCTGTGGAAACAAAAGTCGCGAGTTCTCTCTCTTAAGGAAGGGGAGCACAACACTAAGTTATTCCATTTCACTGCCATTCAGAGAAGGCATTCCAACAAGATCACACGTCTCACCTCTGATGAAGGGGAAACTGTCCACTCACATGCTGATATGGAAAAAATTCTAATCAAGCACTTTCAAAACCTCCTCACAGAACCCATCCAAGATCGACAGCAAGCCATTCAGAAAATCACAAGGCATGTGCCACGCCTTGTAACTCAGGAGCAGAACGCGGCCCTCCTCAGGCCGTTCACCATTGAAGAAGTCGATCAAGCACTTCAGGACACTCCCAAGTGTAAAGCGCCTGNCAGTGATTTTTTCCATCATTGCTGGCCGATGATCCAAACATAGGTATGGGAAATCTTGGAAGACCCTCGGGCCACTGGACAGGTCCTACAAGCTCTAAATGCAACTTTCCTCACCTTGATCCCCAAAGAAGGACAAGCACATCGGCCCGAGCAGTATAGACCCATCGCCCTCTGCAACGTCATTTATAAAATCCTTACTAAAGTGATAGCTCGAAGGCTCAAACCGATCTTACCATCAATAATCTCTCCAGAGCAATCCGTCTACGTTGAAGGCAGACAAATCATGGACAGCGTAATCCTAGCGCACGAAGTAATCCATTCCCTTCAGAAAACCAAAACCCCAGGTATGCTTCTCAAATTAGACCTCTCTAAGGCTTTTGATAAGCTCAGCTAGGATTTCATGAGAGCCATGCTTCTAGCTTTTGGTTTCGATCAAATCTGGGTCACTTGGATACTTAACCTTACCTCCTCAACCTTCTTCTCTCTTCTTCTCAATGGTGTCCCCACGAAACCCTTCTCCCCCTCCAGAGGGATCAAACAGGGCGATCCCCTATCCGCTTTTCTTTTCATAATCATGGCTGAAGGTATAAGTCGTTCCATTACAACAGCCCTGGAAAATAACCTTCTGGCAGGTTTACCCTTGCACGACATCTCTCCCCCTATCTCGCATAGCCAGTTTGTAGATGACACCCTCTTAATGGTAAGCCCTACAGTCCGAGAAGACAACTCTCTCCAGGAGATCCTTCAAACCTTCTCGGCAGCCTCAGGACTAGAGTGAAACAAGGAAAAGTCCCTAATCTTCTTTTTTAACACTCCCCCTCAGATCCAGCGTCATATCTCGACCATTCTAGGTTTCAGAAGAAGCTCCCTTCCGTCCAAATATCTCGGCATCCCCCTGATTGACAACGCCCTTAGAAACTCTTCTTGGGAACACCTCCTGTCTTCCTTCTCCAAAAGGCTCTCCTCATGGACTTTCCGAGCTTTAAATCTCCCTAGTCGACTCATTCTGCTCAAGGTCGTCCTTCAAGCTCTCCCGATATACATCTTTTCTGCGTTGGCAGCCCCAAAATTTGTTCTTACTGCCATCAAAAGTCTGCAAAGGAATTTCCTCTGGCAAGGTATAGCCAAAGAGAAGAAGATCACGCTTGTCAGTTGGGACAAGCTCTGTAGGCCCAAAGAGAAAGGAGGGCTCGGACTAAGAGATCCGGCCATAATGAACAAGATTCTCAGTGCCAAGATCTGGTGGTGTTGGCTTAAAAATCCCAAGGAATTATGGGCTAAATTATGGCGGAAAAAATACGCTCCAAGTATGGCAGAGAGGAATCTCATCCGCTAGGATGGGGATAATCAGGGTTCCTTAATCTGGACAATAGCCAAACAGAACAGATGGCTGGTCACACAGCATGCATTTTGGGAATTAGGTAATGGAAAAACTGCCCTCTTTTGGCAGGATTCCTGGCACGAATGGCCCGCTTTGGGAGTTGAGGAATGGTCTCGTGACATCTGCAACCAAGCAACCCAAGCAGGCCTAACTCTGGTAGCTTATTATTGGCAGAACAACTCTAGGGAGGATGCCTGGCGCTGCTGGAGAGCGGATAGGGATCACATGGGCTTGGACGCGCATGTCAACCTGGAACCTCTGAATGAAGAGTTAGCCAAACAGAAAATTCCCAGAATCAAGGGAGAAGACATTCTGCGATGGGGCTATGGCACACAGGGCACCTTCAACACGAGAGAAGCCTATCGAATTCAAACCCGTACTGACCCCAGCCCGGCTTCAGAGATCTGGAAAAAAAATTGGAACCTCAGACATTGGCCGAAGGTAACTCTTTTTCTCTGGTTGGTCCTATACTCAAGCATCTTAACTTGGGATAATCTACTCAAAAGAGGTTTCACAGGACCCTCTATTTGCATCCTTTGTGGAGACGCAGAAGAAACCATGAATCATCTCCTGAATATCTTCCCTTACTCTGCCCAAATATGGGACCAAGCGGTAATCATTATGCGTATCTCGGATCACCTAAGGAATAGCATCATTGAGACCCTTGAGAATTGGAGGGATGTGGCCTTCCATTTGGCCATCCTTAATCGCGTATGGCAGCTTCTTCCAGGCTTTATACTATGACAAATTTGGACTGTCCCTCTTCTG
>ML795586.1:192800-215429 GCA_009831015.1 Picea engelmannii | reverse complement strand
TATATGTTCAATAAAGAGTGTGTTGGTTATACATAATAATATGTTCGGCGTGTGGAAATTGTGGAATTCTCTGGGTGACCAGCCCTTTACTTGTGAGATTAATGGTGCCGACATGAGAGTACGTAATTATTTCACGTCATCTGATGGCCTCATCCCCCCAGGAGCACAAGTCGCCTCTAAATGACAAGAATGGTCGTCTGGAGTAAAATAAAATATTACTCGGCCCCATGAGCATTGGAAATAATGTCGACAAAATTTGAGTGGTATAGTTTCCATGTATTAGTAAGATTCAATGAATCTGACCTTTTGGGTTAAATCAAATGGTCCAAAACTTTGGCAATGTTTAGAAACTATGGAGCATTTTAAGTGGACAATGTTTTATTTAAACAATGATCCTTTTCAACCACATGATGAAATGAAGTGGATATGGATAGAGTCAATGTATTATGAGAATACAATAATTGCATCGACAAAAGCATGAGATTTCCGGCAAGCTATATCCATTTAGCGGATGGAAAATACCGATATACCCACCACGGATTCATATGGGACAAAGAAAAAGAAAAGTTTTGACATTTACTACCTATGGTATTCATATACTAAATGGAAAATATTCATATTCACACCTTGCAAAATAACATGCGGTACGACAAAATGAGGTCTTCCTATCTTCAAAGGCGTGCGGAAAATGTTCAATTTTGTCACTGGCATAGTTTCAATGCACGTATTCATTGATTTTCAATGAATCTATGCTTTTGAGTCGAGTTAAAATTGTTAAAAATTTCCGGGCAAACTTGAGAAACCACATATCCTCTTAAGTGCTAGGTAACCATGTTATTTTTATTTAAACAACGGTCCTTATCCACCACCAACGGTCCCTAACCATGTATTTTGAGTATGGTTAGGGTCAGGATATAGGATTCTAATGTGAGCTATGAGGCACGACATCATCAAATAAAAGGCAGGTACTCTGGGATTACGTCATATCAAATTAAAACATAATGCATCACAATGTTTTTGAAGATAAGTTCAATGGTAATTTAGAAATTTAGAGAATAATATAATATTTTGCCAAAACAAGTGAACACAAGTATTATGCACTTAGTAGTGTTTCATTTAATATAATTAATATAATTTAATCAATGTTGTATTCTTGGTTGTTTATTGATAGCTAAATGAATTATTTTGTATTCATTCATTGGTTAGCTCAAGTATTTAAGTGTTTTGAGTTTTATGGAGGAGGTTTAGGGGTAACCATCTTTATTGAGTGTTGGGTTCTACTAGTTAATGAAATGGAGGAATATACCAATTGTTATTATTCTCTCCCTTGAAGTTTTGTTTGAGATATGTGTGTGTGAGAAATGTGTGTATGAGTGTTTTTTCCTTGGAATATATAGTAGCACCAGTCACCTAATTATGCATGCTTGGTACAAGTAAACCCTACACAACTTTACGCCTCATCTTCTATAGTTTTTTTTTTTCCAAAAACAAATTTATTTCTATCCAATAAATTGAATAGTAATTACAACTTTTAGCTGTTGATTACACTTACAAAAGTAATATTACATAAATAATGTACATATCATCTATGTCCCTTTGAAATATATTCATCTATCCTACCTTTCTTTCCTTCCTTTTAAGCTCATGCCACTGCCGTGAAGAAAGGTTAACAGCGACCATCTGTAATTTAGAAGTTCATAGGCTAGCATTCAAATAGGGAGTCAATTCCTTATTGGAATTAGAGGCATCATATTTGGGAAGTATTTTCATTCCCCCTATAGGGGTTTCTCATATGACTATGATCCTCAAGAAGGAAAGATTGGTATTCATGTGGATTATTATCTGTCCCTAGTACCTCCAAAAAAATAATATTCTTCTTCTCTAGAGAAATAGATAACTGATTGGAATTGTTATGATATGCTTCTTCCTCTAGATACGGTTTCTCACATGCTTGCCATATTTTTTGTTAATATTTATGTCCTTTGTACCTCTTTGAGTAGAAGTATGCATCAGGATAAGAATCTTAGGATTCCCAGGTTCTTGGTGAAGTCAACACTAAAAACAAGTATTCCTATAATCCATAACTTGAACAGATATATAATTTCCTCTTTGAAAGAAAATCTTATCTAGTAAACCATGACTAAGATCAATATCAACAAATATTCTAGCAAATGTGAACAAATCTATTTTAATCTACTCTAGATACAATTTTGTGTAACTTCCCAAGGTATTGCCAATATATTTGAGATTCAAGACACAAGAGCGCAATTAACACATTCCTTACAGGATTAAATCCCACCAACACAGGAAACCATAAGACACAAGAGAACAATTAACACATTCCTTGCAAGATTAAATCCCACTAACATAGGAAAACAATATCACTACAATGTCCAAATATTATAGTTAGAAATTATTCTAAATTGCATCTAATTTAATGCTTAGTAATCAAGCACATACAAGGGATTTTTTTTTTTCATTAAACTGCATCAACAAGCCTTCTATTAATTTTTATAAAATTTATGAAATTCAGAAGTAGAAGCCTCTATGGGATTTGATCTTTCTAAATCTATATATGGGCTCAAAGTCCATCTAAATTTTATGCATACAAATCCTATGAGTGAATTAAGAGATGACTAGGATTATTTTAGTCTCTCTCCTCTTCTTCCTCTTTAAAATGTCACAATGCAACAAGGTCCATTAGTTGAAGGTTGATTCAATGGTTGAAAATCAATTATCCTTTATTCCCACTTCCAGAGCTCCATGTCCACACTCAATTGGATCTTTGGCATCAAAATATCCAAGTAATTGAAAATCACTCCCTCATATTGAAAAAAAATGTTCTTTTTGAAATTATGTGGCCACTCCCATGATGTATATGCCCTCTTATCAAGCATACATGAAACTTAAAGCCCCTTGTTTCACCTCCTTAGTCTCAATACTTTAAAACCTGCGTACTTTCATTCCTTCATCTTCACCATGGTCATCAATATCAATATTTCCATAGGCCTCTCACGAATTTTTCCACCATCACTAATGGTAAGTTCATATTCCTTTAGCATAATACCATTCAAATATATAATGTCATTTTATCCATAGGTTGATTTCTCAACTATCACTATTCTCCCTTACTAATGTGTGGTCATAAGAAGTTCCCACCAACTATCTTTGTCATTATCCTCACTGTCATTAATCTAGCCAATGGATTTGTACAACCTCATCAGCCGTTGGTAATAGCTTCTTTCTTCACTACGCCTCAAAAAAATGATATATTCAATGTATTCTTCTCACAATTTTCCTTTCTAAAAGATAATGGAAAAATATTGTTCCATTCCATCCCCCTTCTCATCATCATCCTCCTCCTCTATTTTTGGCATGTACTTAACAATCCACAATCCTTATTTTCCTCAATAATTTCTTTGTCTATATAACTTTCTTTATCTAATTTTGCAAATTCTACAATTTTCTTACTTTTATCATCTTCTCATTTTTCTTTTATTTGTGATATTGATGCTCTATAGCCTTGGTATTTTCTAATGATTTCATTAATCAACATCTTCATCTCTCACATTTTTAGTGCTACTATTGACTCTTGGATCATCATTATTCACATTTCTCCCATCATCCCCATCACACGTTTATCCTTTCCATCTTATTTATCCTCCTTGTCATCATTAAATTTATCTTCTTTTGCCATGAAATCCCCATGCCTTCCATCCTCTATCTTCTTCACTTTTGTTTCTCCAAGTTTGATATACCTTTTCCCTCAAAGTTTTCCATGTTTCTTTTGCTACATAACAGTTCTAACACCTCATCATAGTGATTATTTATGAGCCCAATCATTTCCTATCACAAAGGTTCATTATAGGCACATTTTTCTACCATAATATGACTTAATACTTGTTTTTTACCATATTCAATAGTAAGCCATGGATATTTTTGCATGTTTCTTAGTAAATGTGCTTTGAGGTGGAATTTTGTGTATATTATACTTGTTTTCTCTAATATCTATGCGAAAATATGTGTGTAGCACCAAGCTGATCGAAATCCATGAATCAATAGAGCTTAAGCGAGCCAACATCCTAAAAACAAGGCATTTTCGTCTCCCTCAAAGCGCTGCCAGCCAAGAAATAAGGGATATTATCCTCACCTACCTTTTCAGGGCTCTTTGTTCATTAATGTCCACCCTTGATAAAAAACAATCCCATATCTAAATGGGATTGACTGAGATCCCCTATTTCCCTACTTCTCTCCTCAATATAAGCAAAGAGGTAGAACTCTCAAGATGATCTATAGATCTCTAACCTAGGGGAGGATACATATTTGTGATAATATTTTGCGACTTTTATCTAAAGACTTTTTTGAAGACTTACAACCTTTCAGAGATTAATGTACTATTGATGTTAATGGAATAAAGATGGTCTTGGTTTCAACTTATTAGAGTTTTCTCAAGGATCCTTGTGCTTCTTGGGTAGAGCCCACTCAAGAGGACTCAAGGATCCTATTGCAATTTCTTTAGTTCTTTGGATTTTAATATAGTTTTTCATGGTTCATTTTTCTTTCTATCAAGTTTTCATTAACTGGTTAGCTACAATAGACATCATGTAGAAATATTCAACAACCTATTGGAACACTCTCGGGTGTCTTTCCAAGGCCAAGAATCTCATATCTACTCCATTTTATTATAGTCTAGCTATGTTGATGCTTCAAAATACTTACAACATCTTTCTAGGCCCCTTTTTATTTCATGTAGTAGTTTTATGTAGAAACTGCACAATTCCTATAGAAATTGTACAGTTCATGTAGAAACCTCTTATATGACTATTTTAGTTCTAGATTTCAATTTATCTTAATATTATTTTCATAAGAAAAACAATAAAAAATAAGAAGACATATGGCTTGCTATTGATCGAAGGATTAGGCATAAAATAGCTTGTTCATTCCATGTATTAGTTTGGATTTTCTTTAATTGTAGTTTTTTTGTCATACACACGAATGAATTCATCTTCTGATTTCAGTTTTCTATTTATGGTTTATTATGTTTTATTTCCTAACAGTAGAATACATTCCTTTTCTTCAATTTAGATTAACCATCCTTTCAAGTTGGTGTTTTTATTTATTCAAGAAGTAGTTTAAAGTTTCTCTTTGACGTTTCAATTTGCTGCACCATTTAATGCATCCAACCCTTGATTAGTATCGACCCTATGCTACTATCAATGCACACTACATATACATTAAACAACACCTCTTAATTTTTTTATGAAACCCAGGTTGAAAAAGTAAAATATAGAGCCAAGAGTACAATAGTATTATTTCTTCTATTCCTAGGGTCGTCATATTTTGGCATCGTTGTTGGGGAGGTGCTAAAGTCTGCATATCATTTTTTTTTCTTTTTTTTTTCTTTTTTGTGAATTGGAGAAGTAAACAATATACCTCAGTCACAAGTTCAACCTCACTATAATATTTATATAATGTAAAATACCAAGTTATTTCACTTCGAGTGATTATTGTTAGCTCCTTGCCATGCATTTTTTCATTATATATAAAAATGAAAAAAAAAAAAAAAGGTTTTACTTTCTTTAAATTTCATGAATGACTAGACCTAGATATAGGAAACGAAAAAAAATTCCAACAACCCCCACCCCCAAAACAAGTCCAAGAAAACAAAATATTGGTCCTAAAACATTTGAAAGTTTCTTGGAAAGGGAAGCTAGATAATTTGAAAATATTTCATAGGAAGGGAAATCTCCCACACCTCATGCCATGGTTGGTGAAGAAGAGATATTTGATTTTCCTATTCAGGAATCCAATGGAGATACCAAGATTAAAAATATTAATCCTTCTTCCTTACCTCATTTTCATGGACTTTTTTCTAAAGATCCTGACACTTTCTTGTTTGATTTCATAGTTATATGTAGGACATATGATTATACTACCGACGAACATAAGCTCAAAATTTTTCCTTCTACCTTGAAGGATTCATCTTTAAGATGGTTTATGATTCTAGAGGGAAATGACATCACAACTTTGGATCAAATCAAAAATACCTTCAGTGAGAGATACATATACTATTGCAAATCAAGGGACACAAGGGATGATATTTTTAGAATGACACAAGCACCTGATGAATCTCTAGAAGAATGTGAAGAGAGATTTCATCTAAGCTACAAAAGAGCCCAAAATTGTACTCTAGATGAGGACTCATTCAAGTTTGTCTTCCTCATAGGAGTAAGAGAGTATCATATGGAAACATTGAATCTTCTATCCAATGGAGATATATATCAATTGGACTATGATGATATCAAAATAATATTCAAGAACCATTCAAGGTCTTCAAGAAAGAAAGGGTGGAAGCAGTAGAGGTTCGATACCTCAATATTCTAACCCACATATCATATAAAGAACGAATTAGTAGGGTTAATAGAATATATGAAAATCGATATTTTGCATTTTTTATCCATGAAAATGGATACTTTGCATATCAAGAAGAAACATAAGGAATAAAATAAGGCATTGGTTGTTTATTACCCTAAACGCACTAAAATGCATAATAGAAATGATTAATCTCTATACCTTATAGATGTTTGTGGTATTTGTGAATAAAATCATCCAACTAATAAATGTCCTTCTTTTCCAATGTTTAAAGATACATTTTGAGGAACAAAGGATAATGTGGAATCACTATACTTCATCAATCAAAGGAGGCATGGAGCGCCAATACCCTTCCAAACAAGTTTGAACTTCAACCCTGTTCAAAATATTGGTTCATATAATACTCAAATATCTCCTCAACCATGGTATAATCCCAATCCATCTCTATGGAAAAATACAAATCCTTGGTAATATCAAGGACCACCAATTCCTCCTCCATACCAATCCTTTCATAGCATGCCACAAAAGTAAAACCACAAGTGGATTAGACCTCTACAGGGATCTGGGTCACAAATTTTTTAACTACCTACATTAATTCATCCTCCTCCTCAACCCAAAAACACTACTAAAAATAGTGTTCCCCCTAAACAACCTCAATTACCTACTCAACCTTCTCAAAATTTGAATAACAAGCAAGTTCAACCTGTATACAATAATGAAACAATTTATCATATGTATTCCTTATAAGTGCAAGAGATCAATACTATATTGGGAAAAGTCTTAAAAAATAAACAAAGCTCATAAAAGATGTAGAATTTGAGAAAGAATATAGTACCTCACTCCAACCACAAACTCGTCCTTATCCTAAAATATTAAGTGAAAAGAAAGCTTATACATTTGAAGAGAACAGAATTTTAGGAGAAGCTAAGAGTTTGTGTGTAAAAATAACTCTCTTACAATCCCTTAAGGATGTTTCTATTTTCAGTAGTTTTATCAAATAAGAGTACATTAAAAGGCCATGGAGGAAAATAAAATATGCCCCCACTATAAATGTTATAGGAAAACTAGATGACCTTATGCTTGGGACATTAATTGAAACTAAGTATCTGGATCTAGGAAGCCCTTTAGTAAATTTTCACATAAACAAAACCTTGATACATACTACTCTTATATATTTAGGGGTTTCCATCAATGTTATGAAAAAGGATATTATGTTGAAACTCAACCTTCAAGGATTCTTGAGAGATGCTCCCATTCTCCTTCAACTTGCAGATAGATCCACGATCATACCTAAAGGGATTCTAGAAGATATCATAATCTCTATCAAATCTTGGGAGTAACCTACTGACTTCTTAGTCCTTCAAACCAAGTATCAATTCAATGGATACATTGTTATTTTGGGGAGGCCTTAGCTATCCACAATAGATGCATGCATTGGCTATACGGTAGGCAACATGACTATAATTGATGGCCTATCCCAAAAATAAATTGTTCTTTATCCTACTACCCAACCTTTGATAATATAAAACCTTCCAATATGGGTGGAAGGAGGAGAAAATATGACAAAAAAAGCTGTATATCTCTTATACACAATCAACACAACTTTGGCTAATAGTACAATTGATGTGAAAATGGAATGGATAAATGATTAGAATAGATATAAAAATTCCACTGAAAAATAAAACAAAATTATGGATAGAATTTTTCATTGCTGATATTGAAGATACATATTTCAAAACCATAGAGATAAGCCCTGCAAAAGCACTCAAAATCAACACTAAAATTACTAGTTAGAAAGAGAAAAAGTTACTATATGTGTTGAAAAGAAATATATGAACCTTTTTTCATGGGATTATGAAAGGAATCCATCCTTCTATTTGTACTCACCATATTTATATCAAATAGGAATGCAAACCTATTAGGCATCCCCAAAGAAAGATGAAACCTGCAATGAAAGATATATTTAAACAAGGGCTTCAAAAGTTGTTAGATTATGGATTCATATATCCAATTTCAGACAACGAATTGGTCTCTCTATATATTGTTTCTAAAAATAATGGGAAATGAAGGATATGTGTGGATTACCAGGATTTAAACAAGGCTAAAAGAAATGATCATTTACCCTTACCCTTAATTGACCAAGTCTTGGATGTCTTAGCTAGGAAGTAATCATTTTCATTCATGGATGGATTTAGTGGATACAACCAAATTCAAATGAGTTCTAAAGATCGGGAAAAAAAAGCATTTACTTGTTATTGGGGCACATTTTCCTACAAAGTCTTACCATTCGGCCTATTTAATGACCCAACTAGTTTTCAAAAAGAAATCCTCAACATCTTTTCAGAACTCATCCGTGATAAGGTTGAGATCTATATGAATGACTTTACCCTTTATGGGAAGTCATTTGATGAAGCCGTAGACAATTTGGATAAAGTTCTCCAAAGATGTAGAGAAATCAACCTATCCCTTACCAATGAAAAATGAAATATTATGATGAGTGAAGGGATTGTGTTGGAACACCATCTATCCCCCAAAGGTATTGAAGTAGAAAAAAATAAAGTCAAAACCATCACACTACTTCCTACCCTTCTAAAACCAAAAGATATCAAACATTTTCTAGGACATGTAGGATACTATAGGAGTCTCATCAATTATTTTAGTAAGATAACTTCTCTCTTATTTACAATGATATCCAAGGATGTATATTATTATTAGACTCTAAACTATAAACAAGAATTTGAAACAATAAAACAAAAACTCTCAACTACTCCTATATTACAATGTCTCAATTGGATTCTTCCATTTCATATTCACACTAATGCATCACATAAATATGTGGGAGTAGTATTGGGACAAGATGAAGATAAAAAACCTTAGGAAATTTATTTCATAAGTAAAAATTTGGTTGGTGCAGAGCTCAACTACACTACTATAGAAAATGAACTTTTAGCAGTAGTTCATGCTCTAAAGAATTCATACATTGTGTTATAGGGTATAAAGTTTTTGTACATACAGATCATGCTTCCATTAAATACTTGATTAACACATGTGACATCAATGGTAGAATTATTAGATGGTTTTTGTTATTGCAACAATTTGATCTAACTATTCTTGATAATCCTGACAAGTAGAATGTAGTCACACATTTTTTGTCCATGTTGCCCATTCTTACTAAAGAAGACATTATTGATGATCAGTTTCTAAATGAGAACCTCTTTTCCATATCAACACAAACCCATTGGTTTGTTGACATAGAAAACTATCTCATAATAGGGAGGTTTCCTCAACACTTATCCTTCAAATAAAGATGCAATATTGTTTGGAAAAGCTCAACCTATACTTGGGTAGTTGGTTATCTATTCAAACTTTTCCCATACCAATTCTTTAGTAGATTCATAAGAGAAAATGAGTTAGATGCTTCCCTCCATGCTTTTAATTATTAATCATGTGGAGGACATTATGCAACAAGCAGGACAACCTACAAGATATTACAGGATGGATACTACTAGTCGACCCTATAGAGAGATGATCAACAATACATTTCACATTGTGATGAATGTAAAATAATGGGGATGCATACAAAGAGGAATTAGATGCATTTTCATCCGAAAGTTTCATTGGAACCATTTAACAAGTAGGGCATCTACTTTATAGTCCCAATTGATCCACCATTAGGGAAAAAGAGGCACATATTGGTATGCATTGATTATCTAACCAAATGGGTTGAAGTAAAAGCTATGAAGGATGCCACAGAATAAAATGTACTTTCCTTCCTCCAAGAATGCATATTCTGAAGGTTTCATTATCTAAGAGAGATACTCACAGACCAAGGACCTCAGTTTACATCCCAATGTATTGAAGAAATCATGAAGGAACACAACATCCATAGGAAATCAACACCCTACCATCCACAAGAAAATGGACAGGATGAAGTCACCAACTTAGAGCTAGAGAACATCCTCACCAAAAAAGTTATCATGAACAAGAAATAGTGGTCAAAGAAACTCACATAAGTAGCATGAGAATACAACATCACATGGAAGATTACCACTGGGCTCACACCCTTTGAGTTAGTCTACAATAATAAATATATGCTCCCTATTGAATTTGAATACCATACATTAATAACAACAAATAAATTGGACATGTATTAACTATCAACACAAAGAGAAATATTGAATCAACTAAATGTATTAGATCAATATAGAATGAAAAAATTCTTCAACACTGAAGTAGTACAGTAACAAAGAAAATATTGGCATGAGAAGAAAATTAAGCATAGAAAGTTAAAACAAGGGGATTGGGACCTATTATATGAACAAATATTCAAAGAATTCAAGGGAAATAGGATGATCGGGTGGTTAGGGACCTAAACTATCAAAAATTTATATGATAATGGTTCGATCTAGATCATAACCATTGATGAAGAAGGAATTCCCTTGCTAGTAAATGTATTTAGGATAAAATTTTACAGCAAGCCAATGATGAGGGAATATTTTACATCAATAGTGAAGACACAAAATTTGGATGTGATTGATAGTGGAGTTTCTCTCGATCCATCGAAATAATGAGATATGAAAAAGAAAAAAAAGCATAAAATACCTAGATGAAAACCTCCCCGAGGCATATAAGACAGATTTGTGGGTGAAAAACTATAATGGAGGTAGTCTCAAATATGAGGAATAAAAAATATCCTCATAAATAAAACCTCATTGAGGCTTGATGAGGTAGGGAATTGGTGAAAACCCGTGATGGCACTTCTTCCTTGAGAAATAAAAAAAGAGAAAAAAAGAAGAAAAGAAAAAGATTTTAAGAATACTAATGTTTTATTTTGCATATGCCAAGGGAATTTATTTGCATCAACAATTTTCATTAGAAGAAAGTCAACAAATAATCAACTACAATCAGTAAATACAATAAGCATTTTTTAGTTATTTTCACTTCCAATATCATCATCCATACATCACATTTTCCATCATTGTCATTAAAAAAAAACACCTTTTCTTTTTTCATACATCAATAACACTTTCCATATTTTTTATTTTACATTTTTACCCCTTGTTCCAATAAATTTGACCTATAGGGTAATCCTGTTGAATTCTACAAGATTATACTACATGATTCTATGGGATCAACCTACAAGATCATTCCACAAATAATAACAGGAATTCCAAGGACAAGACCAACGCTAACAATTTAATTGCTAACATCAACAACATCACAAACTTCTTCAACCATTTCTACATCAAATAAAATCATTAGGATAGCAAAATTACATTTCTACAAGATACTCTATATCCTATAGAAAATATTCAACATGCAAAAATACATTTCTAGAGGATATTTTGTATCTTGTAGAATGCATTAAAGACATGATATCCGAGATATATTTAAAGGAAAGTCTTCATCGCCCATATAAAAGAGAAAATATTCAACATGTGTAGCAAGAAAAGGGTCTACAAATCATCAAGTGAGCCATCATCCAAGGAATGGTGACCAACAATACCATATGCCATTACTCCAACAACCTACAAACATACATGCAAAGGTAACATCTAGGTAACACAATCATCTCCCCTCTTCAAACTTTGTTAAGAAAAATACAATTATATATCAATGCTTATTTCTTATGGTCAAAACATGTATAAAATTCTAACATGGTGATGAGAATGATGACTTTTACCTCTCTTGACATTTGGGGGGTGGCCATAATTCGTGATAAGATTCAATTAACATGTTAAGTTCAATAAATTAAGTGCAGGATCATTCAAAGAGTCATTAAATAATAAAAGGAACAAATTAAGGATTACTTAAGCCATCATGTCGAAAATTGTGACAAGACAATAGACCTAATCCAAAAATTCGGGCATAAACTATAATCTCTTCTTGGAAACCTAGTGCTAGAAACAATATAGATTATTCAATTTCAAATTCTAACCAACCTGACAATTTCAACCCTAGAAATTGGAATTCCATGTGAGAACATTGGCTTCCTTTTATACAAACATTAAACTTGTCATATTTGTGTAAGCTAACAAATGATTTAGTATGTCACAACCTTAATTGGCCTCTGGTCCCCACCAAGCTCCCCTCGGACATCTTGAAGTTCGAATGGGAAGCATGTGAGGATTTGGGTGATCATGTGACGACGTCCACTTATGGTGTTCCTAAAAATCACTACTGGATGATTCCATTAGGTTGAGACTATTTCTATGCACTCTCCCTAGGATTGTACATTGAACTACAAGGATCATCATTTCACAATTTTCATTTATTTATCAACAGTTTTCCTTAACCATTTACAAAATTATCATCCAACATGATGCATCACTTACCTCTTTTCTACTTCTAGACAAGATAAAACTACCCATATCTCTGATCATGTTCAATAGTGGTGAAGAAGGAAGAGGATGATAAAGGCTCATATTCCTCCTGAGTTACTTTTGGAATGGTTTTGAATTATTTGTATCCTTATATATCCAAAGATGCCTCCCTTTCTGGAGCCAAAACCAAAGAGGAAGCCATTTTTTGATCCCATTAGGTAGACCTAATATATTCTCATTATGAGGTCTTATATAAAAAATTTCTAACACCCTGAGATAAAGTACTAGTCCTCAAATATCTAAGCCTAGACCACATGTTTATGGCATTGTTTGTTTTGACAATAATGTTGTCGTGGATCTCGTGGCACACTAGATGAAAAAAATGACTATTCATCCACTTGTAACTAGTCAATCTCATGTTTCAAACTCTCCCCCTCTCCAAAAATTCGATGTACATGATGTGAATATGACTAATCCAAAGTGTAGCCAACAACCCATAGGGAAAAATAAAAACAAGGGTAATAAAGGAGGTGGGAATAATAATAATGAAAATAAATATGACACCAATGCCATAGGGGTAAAGAAGGAAAATAAGAAAGTTAGCTTTCCCTGTAAGCTATAAAAATATGATCATCTAATGCATTGATTCCCCAAACTTGAAGAGGCATGGAATTTGTTGGCGTAACATCAACTTATTTGTTAACTAACCCTTTCCCTCAAGGGAAACACATGACTTTGGGCATTTCAAGCAACGTTGGAAATTAACAAGGCGGAAACTAGGGGGAGCTCTTGCATGATACTGATTCATCAAACATTTATTAGATCATATAAAACATTCACCTATCGACCAAGGCTCATAACTATGATAACCTCGAGTCTACTTCAAAGGTAAAGGAATTCCCCAACGCATGAAACCATCTACGTATACTGACATATGTGAGAGACATAACACCATTCATACCTAAGGGTGTGTACAAATGGTCATCATGCAACCCGAATACCCATGCTACATAAAACTACTTGATTGTATAATATTTGGCCTAGGTATCGTGCACTATGTTGGACTTAGAAGTACTCCAGACTTCCCCTACACAACTAAGTGCATTTCTCTCAGACATAGGGGATATTGATTCCTTGAATTCTTAGGTGATCATGTTTGACACTTCTAACATCAAGCCAATACTTCCTTACCACATCACTTTCAAGATACAATTAGTGTACAACATGGAAACCCTCTTTATAATGGTCATGGATGAGGTCTCTTTGACCCATGTCATGTCCTTTTCTTGTTAGCAAGACATTCGCTCACCTAATATTTCCCCATTTCCAACTTTACTAACGATGTTTGATGGAAGATCCTTCAAGTTTCATGGTATTATTTCCTCATTTCCCATCCAGTTAGGGGTAAAATTGTTTCCATAGAATTGGAAGTAGTCAATGCATCGCTTGCTTATAAACTTTTATTGGCACGTAGTTGGACTTATGCTATGAAAATTTAGTCTCTTTAGTTTTCCAAGTGATTTGTTTCCGTCATAAATGGAAAATTGTAAGGATTGATGATATGTCATTCACTCACATTGAACTAGATGGGTCAGTGGGATTTACAATATCATTAATACACAACACTTAGACAACTATTGAGATCATAATGTTGGAACATCAAGAATTGATGGTTCATCACACATATTATGGGATCAGTTGGTCGAGAGTTCGATCTACATATGAACATAGTTGATAGGGAGATTCACCAACACACCACAACAGTCGATCCAGTAGTTGACGTTCCTGTCGGTCAGAAATTCGAACAAAAGTCAAAGATAATCGGGTGGTCGATTGACCATATCTGCAATTGACTATGATTTGGATGGATAGTTGGTCGGGTCGAGTCCCATCAAGCCGAATTAACTAAAAATATTTTGTGGAATCAACTCTAATCATTGACAATTGTATGTGGCCAAGGTATTTCATATTCTGTGAGAGTCGATTAGATATTAAGTCTATAAAAAAATACCCCTTGGGTCATTATAATATGCTAAATGCGATTCCAGATTGCACAATAGATCTTGTAGATCAATATGTGCAGTATCCATTGTGATGTTATGATCACAGTACACTGTGCTTAAGTGTTGTAACGTTGTATTTAGATGCCACCTCACTTCTTAAAAAACATTTTCCCTCTTCGGTTATATACGATACTGTATTCTTTATTTCATATTGTGTTCCACCTCATTCTCTAACATGGTGTTAGAGCCAATGGTTTGAAAACCTTGACCTATTATCTAAAAACCTTGATGAGTTGGATTAGTTGTGTGATTGGCTCTGGGTTGATGGTTCGTTGATTGGAACTTGTTGAAACAAAAATAGTCTATGTAGATATCAAAGATGTCTTTGAAGATCGATCATGTTGTTATAAATGGATCAAAATATGCAGTATGCGATCTAGACATGGAAACCATGTTTAAAAGTAAGGGGATGTGGAAGTATACCAAAGCCTCAAACTTAGATCCAACAAATGATTTAGAAACATTTTCCATTGATGGAAAGAAGGATGAGCCTGTAGGGGTCATCACGACCTACATCACCTGAGAAATTCATTTTAATCACAGTGGACTTGAGTGTCTGCATATGATCTGGAAGAAGGTAAAGAACTTGCTCGACTGAGTCAATGAAATCCACCTTATGTAGTTGGAGAAATATTTGATATCTCTTGATCCTCATTGTTTTGAAATAATGGAGGACAATTTAGCACTTGTTAAATAAATCTAGTTGAAGTTGAGAAAATGTGGAGAAAACTATAAGAAGAAGGATGCATAATTGATTGAGTTGGTATTGATAAATTTAAGAACACCACTTGATGTGTTTGTATCGACCTTCAACACCAATTGGAACACACGCAAGAAGGATGGTAAGGACTACTCCTTTGAAGTTTTTTATGAACTTTTTATTGTTGATCAACATAGATTTATTGAAGAAGGAAATATTGGTGGTAAGCACCAAGCCCACTTGCTCAAAGGAAAGGGAAAGATGGATTCTAGGAATAGACTGCATACTAATGATACTGTACATAACCTACATATATTGTTCAGGGACCCTGGAGACAACCACAAAAAAATCAAAAGACGAAAACATGTCAGTATTGCAGAAATAATGGACACATCGAGAAGAAATACTACAAGAAGCAAGATGATTTAGAGGAGAATGTTAAGAGGCTTGAAGGACATGTGTCGATTGTTTGTCGACCGACTAATTATTTCACCTTACAAGTTGGGATGTCTCAGGCCTTGATGTCTCATACTATGAATAATGAATGGGTTGTCGACTCGAGATGAAATAATCATATGGAAAATGATGCCACTTTATTTAAGAGGCTGAATAAATCCAAAGAAAGAAAAATCTAATTTGTTGATGATTTTGCTTTGGATCTTGTTGGTCAGGGAGATGTAGCTTGTCAACATGGTAAAATTATCAATGTCTATCATGTGCCAAATCTTAGTTCAAATCTGTTGTTTTTTTTTCATTTGACTAAGAATGGTAATATTACAAAATTTTGGCTAGATCGTTTCTATGTTTAGGATTTGAAGAAAAGAAATTCGATTGTCATTGTCGGGCTTCTGGACTCAACATACAACTTATACAAGTTTCGTGAATTGACTGGGCCTGAATCAGAACCGATTACACTTATTGATCATACTAATGAGAGAAGTCGAGTTTGGCATGAAGGACTTGAACATCTAAATTCCTAAAGTATATAGGGACTAACAACTCAGAACATGGTTTTTGGTTTACCAAATTTGTTTCCCCCTGAAGGTGCATGTAAGGGTTGTGTACTTGGTAAGCATCATCAGACACCTTTCGAATATGGACAAGCGTGGTGAGCATAGAACCTACTGGATATGGTTCATGGCGATGTATTTTCTATCAACTTACCTTCACTAATAAGTGCAAAGTACATTTTGACTTTGATTGATGATTTCTCTCGTTTCACATGGGTCTTTTTCTTGAAGAATAAAAATCTTGTCTTTGAGAAGTTCAAAGAATTTTGGGCCTTTCCTGAAAAGCAATTTGTTCAACCCATTAAGTGCTTGAGATCTAACAATGGTGGTGAGTATGTCAATTGACCCTTTTAAGAATACCTACTATTATCGACTGGCAGAATTCAGTTCTGCACACACCTCAACAGAATGGAGTTACAGAACGCAAGAATCAAACATTATTTGAAATGGCTAGTTGTCTTATGTAGGATAAATACCTATCTCCTCGCTTCTAGTATGAAGCGGTGTATTGTGCCAATTATCTTCTCAATCGCACCTCAACTCACATTTCTCCTTCCATGACTCCAGTCAAACAATGGTATGGGAAGAAACCTTCTGTTGGACACCTTTGTGTGTTCAGATGTGTTTCATGGGATCATATTCCTAGTGATAGATCATATTCCTAGTGATTTTTGAAATAATTTGGATGCAAAGAGTGATTCTTTCATCATGATGGGATACTTTGAAGAGTCAAAATCCTATCGACTATTTGATCCTATCCAATGACACATTATTCTCTGACGTAATGTTCGGTTTGATGAGAACTCTTCCAAATTCAAGTTGTTTAATGACTCCTATGGATTGTTGTAGGATCCTCCCCTTGATTTTGTCTATGACACTTATTCTCCTACTCCTCTCTTCATTCCTTCGACTGGTATTTCAAATATTTTTCTATTTCGACTCAACTGTTGATCTCCAAGTCTACTAGTCCAACATCGTATGTTTTGACTGGTCCACCGACTACATAACCTTTTACTTATGATCATTCTACCGAAGTGAACCCCCATTCATCTAATTCTTGTCTTCCCCGTTGGGATTCCAATACCATTGAATCTGCTAGATCTTATACCAGAGATGCATCCTGCAGATGCCAGACCCGAAGTCAGAAGAAACATGACAACATTTCCCTCTTGACTTGTTTCCTTGAAACCTACAATCTTGTTATCTACTCGGATGTCGAAGGACGACCCAAATGGGAATAGGACACGAATATTGAGATATATTCCTTGCAAAAGAATCAAACCTAGGACTTGTTTCCCTGACTATTTGAAAATAACATTGTGAAGTGTCAATGGGTCTACAAGACCAAATTTACCTCTGATAGTGTTGTTGAGCGACATAAAGCATGCCTCACCGTGAAGGTATTTTATCAACAAGAAGGCATTGACTAAAATGAAACCTTTTTCCCATGTCGCAAAGATGAACTCAATTCTATTAATTCTTTCCCTTGCTACTCGTTTTAGATGGAAGCTTCATCGGATGGACGTGAAGAGTAATTTTCTTCAAGGTGACATATATGAAGAAATTTACATGGAACAAATACCTAGATTTGTGACATATTCCAATTTGGTATGTTGACTCAATTTTTTTTTTGTGGTTTGAAGTATGCTCATTGGGCGTGGTATGATAAGATTGGCAGTGTCTTTCTTTAGCTAGGATTCAAATGGTGTGAATCGGATCACAGTTTGCTTGTTATCCTCTCCAACGAAGAAACCTTGACTGTTGTTGTATACGTTGATGAATTAATCATTACTAGAAATACTAATTCTCTCATCTTTAGATTGAAGAAACAAATTGGTGACTCCTTTGACATGACATATCTTAACACTTTGCATGATTTTTTGGGTCTTCAATTAATACCACCATGTGATGGTTTTTTTATTTCTCAATCTAAATATGTAATGTATTTGTTGACACATTTTAAGATGGATGATTGCAATACTTGTTCCACTCCTTTTTAGTCTAGAATGAATCTTACTAAAACCTATCAAACACCAGTTGTCAATGCTACACTCTATCGACACTTAGTTGAAAGTCTTGTTTATCTTATTCAAAGTCGACTAGATATCTCCTTTGTTGTT
Organism: Picea engelmannii; assembly: GCA_009831015.1. Classification (NCBI taxonomy): domain Eukaryota; kingdom Viridiplantae; phylum Streptophyta; class Pinopsida; order Pinales; family Pinaceae; genus Picea; species Picea engelmannii. The sequence continues at coordinate 196,841 of ML795586.1, read as the reverse complement.
AGTGTGGTTTCTCGGTTCATGCAAGATCCCAGAGAAATACACTAGAAAGCATTCAAACACATTGTTGAATATCTGAAGGGTACCACTCAATTTGGTATCAAATATTTTTGTGGTTCAGATTCACTAGTCGACTTCACCAAATTTGACTGGGCTGCTGATAGGGATGAATGAAAGTCCACTTTTGGGTATATGTTCCACTACAAAATTAGACCTTCGGTATGGTCATGAAATAAATAGAAGGTATTCTCTCTCTTGACTACAAAAGAAGAATATCCTTGTATTTCTCAAGTTAGTACTGAAGCAGTTTGGATTCATCAACTTTTGGGCGAGCTTGGATTTCATGTTCATACCTCGACTACAATCTTCTGTTATAATCAAAGTTCCATACATGTTGTTGAGAATCTTGTTCCTCATATTAATATGAAGCATGTTGATCTCCATTCTCACTATTTGCGATAGTTAGTTCATGATGATGTTGTTTCTATTGAATATTGGCATACTAAAGATAAAGTTGTTGATATATTCACCAAAACTTTAGTTGAAGCCATATTTATCAAGATCCACAATTTTCTTGGGATTCAAGAAGCTGCAATTCTGGGGGGGTGTTCCAGTGATGTAATTTCACCTCCTGAACCTTCAAATATTTGTGTTAATGAGGGGGTATTGGAACATCAAGAATTGATGTTTCATCACACATCTTTTGGGCTTAGTTGGTCGAGAGGTCGACCTACATCTATACATGATTGATAGGGTGATAGACCAACACACCACACTAGTCAGTAGAGAATTCGACATGTCTTTCGATCCAACAATCGAAACACAGTCGAAGATAATCGGGAAGTCATTGAACAAACCTGCAATCGACTACAAGTTGGATAAATAGTCGGTCGGTTTGAGTCCCATCGAGCCGACTTGACAGAATGGATTTTGTGGAATCAACTCTAACCACCAACGGTTGTATGTAGACAAGATATTTCAAACTATGAGGGAGTCGATTAGATCTTAAGTCTATAAAAGAAGAGCCCTTGGGTCATTATCATATGTTGAATGTTATTTGAGATTGCACGATAGATCATGCAGATCAAGATCTACAATATGAATTGTGATGTTCTGATCACACTACTCTCTGCTTAAGTGTTGTAACTTTGTTTTTAGACACCACCTTTCTTCGAAAATTTTTGTCCCTCTTCAGTTATCTACAACACTGTGTTCTTTGTTTCATATTGTGTTCGACCTCATTTTACAACACATAGGTGTTAGAATGTATCTATCCCTAATGGGAATTTTTAACTTCTTGGAACCTATTTATTATATTAACTTTGTTTCTTCTTTATCTAACCAACCAATCTCTTTGTCTCCCATGAATCAAGTTTGATATTTTCAAACAATGTACTTTGATGACCCATGGATTTTACCCTCTCTGTCCACCTCAATGGAAGAATTTTAGCATGTAGGAATGACCATGCCTTTATTTGCATCATAGATTTATTACCAAGACATTCAACATGCCACTAAAAACACCAACCATTATCCTCCTCGGATAGAGGAGTTAGATCACCTTATTATGCCCATGTGCGCCTTAAACTCTTCCAATTCTCTCGATTGCTTAGATATAGTTTTTCCACTAGACAAAGTTATCCTCAAGGAAATGATCGAGCCTGAATGACCTTGGGGGGACATACAACTTCACTTATACTTATTCCTATAAATCAATAGGGTTGAAAGTGGAGAGTTTCAATTCATTGTTTCTAGAGATCAAGATTGATCCATGAACTCCTTGGTGACACATGTTGCCTATTCTGAGGGTAACATGGAAAATATTTTAGAAACTATTCTGATCAATATCTCTAGAAATACTTAAGTTGTGGAAATTGTGTTTATTGGAGTGCATTGTTGTCCTAACGAATTCCACACTTATACCAACCTTGTTAATAAATTCCATGATGATTTTTCCTGGACGTATGAGAAAATCATAGATATTGACCCCCGCATTCTTGAGGACAAAATAAAAAATCATGAGAATGAAAAAATCAAGTCAAAAAAATATGAAATCAGTTAATCCAAGCAAAGTTGCAACAATAAAGATAGAGGTGGAAAAACTTCTTAAGGTGGGTTTTATCTACCCAAATCCCCTTACCAAATGGGTATCCAACCCCGTTCCCATGTATAAAAAGAAAGGAACTACCTATGTTTGCATGCATTTCCAAGATTTGAACAAATCCTATAAAAAGGACAACTAACCCACACATTTTATAGATCATATTATCAATGAGTGTGTTGGAAGTGAAATATTTACATTTATGGATGGATTTTCAGGTTACAATCAAACCCAAATTCGTCCCAAGGACCAACATAAGACAACGTTTATTTTTTCTTGTGGTACACTTGCTTATTGAAAAATTCCTTTTGGTCTTAAAACTTTTGGAGCTACTTTCCATTGACCCATGTAATTCTCTTTCCATGATCTTAAACACCCCATCAAGGCCTATCTTGATGATTTGGTTGCTCACTCTCGTAAGATGGTGGATCATCCTACCCATCTTCCTCTTGTGTTCGAGAGATGTCATTATTATAGGATTCATTTGAATCCCATCAAACACATATTTTGTTTTGTTTCAGGGTGTATTATTTGTTTTATTTTTTCCCATAAAGGTATCATGGTCTATCCTTTAAAGTTTGAGGAAATAGTTCATTTTCCTCCTCCGCGTAAAATCTATTAGATTTAAATCTGATAGGGTAAGACTAAATTTCTATGACATTTTGTAATGAAATATGTCAAGATAATCAAGGGATTTATGCACTTATTGAATAAGGGGCCCTATTGTTTTGGTATTATTTCACACATCTCTCTTTTGATCCATTGAAAAGGAACTCATTTTTCCCTCTTGTGTAGTGCTCTGGACTATAGCAAGGATTTCTTGTTGTATCTTACAACATCAGAATCATCTATTTTCATTTTTCTAGTTCAACAGAATGATGCACTCTAATATCATGTCATATATTACCTTAGCCAATTCATAATAGATCCTAAGCTCAATTCCTCGCACATGGATATGCTAGCTTTGGTGACATTTACATCGTCCATAGAACTTGACATTACATTTTACTCCAAAAAGCCATTGCAGTAGCTGATGCGAATCCATTTCAATATGTATTGAACTATCCGACTGTCGAGGGAAAATATAATAAATGGATCATTACCTTACATGAGTTTGACCTGGACTTTGTGTTTGCTAAGTCCAAGAAATATTTGTTTTTTTCCAAAATTATGTTAGTGTTTCCTAAGGAAGACAAGGATGTTATGGGAATGGACTTGTTTCTAGATGAGTATATTTTCCTTATTTCTTCCTCTGATACTTACGTATGGGGATACACTTGTGTATCTCCATAATTTTAAATTCTCTCCAAATTACTAGGGAGACGAGCGATGATTTATTTTCCACCTAGCGAAGAATTACCTTATTATCGGTGAAAATTTGTATCATCAAGGGGTAGACATCATTTCTTAACTCATGAAGAAGTGGAGACTATGATAAATCACTATCATACTGGAGCTTTTCTAGGTCTTCAAAGACTCTATTGAGGCAATCAAAAGGTGTCATATTTTTCATGTTTTAACTAGAAAAATGTGTGCGCATACGACTATAGTGTTTCCCATCATCACCATCAACCCCTTCACTAAGTGGGGAATGTATTTTATGACATTTCAGCTAGCCTTGACCAGAGAGAATAAATATTTCATTAGTGGAAACTTCTCTCACTATTGATAGTGGGAATACATCAAAGTCTCTTTATCAATAGATTCGGCAAGTGTTTGATGTCAGCTCATTCATTCACAGTTTCTAGAATGTACTAGATACCTTGACACCCATTATCATTATCGATGGGTTGTCTCATCTTTGTTAATGGTATACATCAATGAACTGTAATAAAAAAGTGTCTCACCATCCTCAACTTCATCTAATTTATTTACATGGTGTATCCTTGTACCATTGACGATTTGTTTTGAATATCTCAAGTCTATAGTAGAATCACCTCTTT
>ML795586.1:154331-182770 GCA_009831015.1 Picea engelmannii | reverse complement strand
CATGGTGGACTATGGGTGACCATTGTTAACTATCATTAAGCATGGTAGACCATGTTGACTATGGTTAACCATCTTGGATGTTGATCCGAATTTATGAGGGAACAAAATGAAACACAAAAATATGACAAAAACATAGAGATACAATAATACTCAATTTCTATTAATAAATGAAATATGCAGGAACTATAAAAATACAGAGTGACATGAACTCGCTCAAAATATGGTAGATTATATTTGAGAAGAGATGTGACAGCTACGCACATTCATAAGAAGTGATTACAATGATGCGAGAAGCCCTTTTAACATAAAGCATGAATGAGAAAACTCTAAACATAAAAAATCCTTAACCCCAAAAGGTTTGTGGCCCCTGTTGTGGTTATTTGATATGTCAACTTCCCAGAGGCCTAACTTTTGCATATGATCTTTGTATGGGGTGCTCATTATCCTGTCAGAAAGTTCTAGCTGAGAAGTACACATTTTGAATGACCCAATACATGCCTTTAGCTATCTACTCAACATTGTCATGCCAAGGAAAAATCGTTTAGGGCCTCAAAACAACTCCAAAGGTTCAGGACTTCAAAGAAACCGTAGAAACTAGTTAAGATAGGAAATGTGTTTTGAGCGAGTGGAATAGGTGGGTGGCCATCGATGTCCACTTGGATCATTCCTCCCCCTGTAGGAAGCAATGATATTCATTATGTTGAATGCCCCCATCAAATGGGGAAGCTTCTTCTGAACTTGATACTTGGTGAGCCACTTGCCTTTGTGCAATAGTTTCCCTTCTTTGACAACCGAATAGAGTTGGATATTCTATTGGCGAGTTTCCTTAACCTATGTGTCCATCATCCGATCAATGGTTTCATTTTCCATGCATTCAGGGCTGATATTTGTAGTTTTCAGTTGCTCTACCACATCTAATGTGTCCAATAGTGGTGGAAAATATGACCGAAGGAGGTCCACATTAAATATCGGGTGCAAGCCAAGGAAAGGGGGAATACTTAACTGAAAAATAATTGTTTCCAAAAATCTTTGTGATAGTGTAAGGTCCATTGCGAAGTGGATGCAACTTATGATGGGGTCTAGTAAGGCGCTCTTTTTGCAAATGAAACCAAACCATGTCTCCCACCTAAAACTTGTGTGGAACCAAGTGTTGATCATGGCATTGGTTGTACTTGGCATTGGCTCTCTGTAAAATACCATGGACCTGTTGGTGGATGTGTTGAATATGTTCAATGAATTTGGTGGCTTTTTCAGCCTCAGATTGAGCATGAGAATATTATACTTGTGTGGATGCAAGGGGAAGTGATACATCAATGGGGCCCAATGGTTGAAATCTCAAGTCAACCTAAAAAGATTTGTGGTTTGTTGAGCTATGGAGGGATATGTTGTAGTTATGTTGAAGATAAGGAAGGTTATCATCCCATGTGTGTGGATTCTTGGAGTTGTACATGCACAAGATATGCACGATCATCTTATTGACAAACTTTATCAATCCATCAGTTTGGGGGTGGAAGGAAGTAAATTTGGTGGGGTTGATGTCCAACAGTAACCAAAGGATTGCCCAGAATGTACTCAAGAAATTGTTTCCCCAATCTGATATGATGGCCTATGGTAGTCCAAAGTGTACCAATGCATGCTCGAATTAGAGCTTGGAAGTTTCCTCAGCTATGATACTCTTCTTGTAGGTTGTCAAAATGGCCATCTTATAGAATCTTTCAAAAACCACAAATATGCAATCATTTCCATGCTTGGTCGAGGGGAGACCTTACATGTAGTCCATCGAGATGGATTCCCACGACTTGTTGAGAGTAGGAAGAGGGGTGTGTAGTCCTTGTTTTTGAATGGTTGGCTCGGTGATGGCGAAGGAAGTGTAGGACATGACATACTTACTAACATCCTATTGAAGTTTCAAAGAATATAAATACTTTTGTAGTACAACCATTTTATTCTCCACACCAAAGTTTCCTTCCACTTGACTATAGTGGGATTCCCAAATCATCTTTGCATGCTCATTTGAAGGAACACAACGATGACCCAGATGGCATAAAAATCCATCCTGAAGATGAAATTCGACAATGACCATGCATGTTCCCAATATCTAGTATGTCATAAAAAAGTCAAGATCGTTTCTATAGAGTTGGGACCACCCAGAGGTCTCATGACCACAATAGTCGAGCTCTATGATTAGTGTTAAAACTGGAGGTCGACTGAGGCAGTCAATGATGTGATTGGTGCTCCCTTTCTAATATTTAATGTTGTTCAATTGTTGCAAGTATGTGGACCAATTTTGATGGCATTCATTCTCTAATTTTCCTTGTGTCTCCATGAACTACAAAGGCTTGTGATCTATATGTATGACTATCTCCTTCCCTATAATGTAATGCTTATGTTGGCGGTAGGCTTATACAATGGAATACATCTCTTTTTTATAGAAGGGGTACTTACATATGACATGTAAGAGTGTCTTACTATGATATGGCAGTTGATGTCCATGTTGAGTGAGAACATCACCAACAATGTATTCTAAAGAATCTATCTCAATCTCAAAAGGTTGTTGCATATTGGGTAAGAAGAGCACCAGGGCGGATCATAAATGATGTTTCAAATTGTCAAATGGTTTCTATCTTGTCTTGGCCCACACAATTTTTTCTTTTCAACCACCCTTGGCCACTTGGATAAAAGGACATACAATATGAGAGAACCCCAACACAAATATGTGATAGAAGTTAGAAAGGCCTAATAATATCTGAATCTCGATTAGTGTTTTCAGGGATGACCAATAACAAATGAATTGGATATTAGCTAGATCCACATGCACACATACAATGTATTTGAGGTATTGGTCCATGTTCATGCTGAAGGATCATTTCTCTAAGTTATCATATAGCTTTTGTTTCCATAGAGTGTGGAGCACTTGTTGAATGTTCTGCAAGTGTTCTCCCAAATCTTGTTGAATATGAGGGTGTCATATAGATATACAACCACAAAGGAATTGGAAAAATTCCACAAGATGTCATCCATCAACCTCATGAAAGCTGTTGGGGAAGTCATCAAGCCAAAGGGAATGACAAGCCACTTGAGAATACCTTTAGACTTGAAAACAATCTTCCACACGTCAGTCGGTTCTATTGGGACCTGTTGGTATCATGTCTTTAGATCAATCTTACTAAAGTAATTGTCTCCCTTTAGCAGGTCGAGAAAGTTGTTAATTTAGGGAATTGGGTATCGGTTCCTAACTTTGATTTTGTTTAAGAGATATATAAACAATACAGATTCCCTAGGTCCCATCTTTCTTTTAAGTGAGCATAGGAACCTAACTTTGATTTTGTTTAAGAGATATATAAAAAATATTGGGCTTCTCCAAGGTGATGATCTTGGTCGAATGTGCTCTTTTTGGAGCATATCTTGAATTCGGTGCTTGATTTCCTCATTTTCCAGGAGAGATAATTGATATACTAGCCCATTAGGTAAATACACACTAGGGATCAGATCAATTGAATGCTTGATCTGACAATGTATAGGCACCTTGATAGGTGAGGTGAATATATCTCGTTATTCTTCCATGACTTTGTCCACTTTCTTCCGCTACATAGAGAATCCATGTGTGAAGGCCATGGATGTGGCCATGAACTTTGGTTCACTTTGAGAGAGGATCATGAAGAGGACAAATTTCCCAGTCCCAGAGATGAACTTTGCACTTATTATCTGAGACCAAAGAAATTGTGGTAGGTGAAGCTACCTATGGTATCTATACAGTTGTCTACCCAAAGTAACAATAATACTATGGGGTCTAGACTCATATGCAACATGATGTTTCCACATATATGGATGGAATAAAAGGACATCACAAACTTCAAGTGGGGAAACATCACACAATATGTAACATCCCTAGCCACCCTGGTTGGGCCATGCCACTTAAAAATTTCTCTCTCTTTACAGCTCTGATACCAATTTATAATAACCCAATTAACAGGGACTAGGAAAATTTTATCTTGTAACGTTCCCAACCCCAAGCTAGTCACACCATGCAGAATTATGAATTCGGATACCATTAAATTAAATAATCAATTCTTCATCTTAACAGAGTTAAGCGGAAATAATATCAACATGCATACAACATTAACAATTCATATACATAATTTTAGCAAAAAATATTCCATGACAAAACTCATAATTACATACACACAATAATTGAAATAAGCACACAAAAGACACTTATCTCAAGAAATAAAAGCCAACTACATGTAGACCTTCCACGTTCCTCCCAGCCTTAGACCACATTGCTCATAACTCTCAACAGTGGGTCATCCCCGAGCTGGGGAGAAACTCTACCAGGGAAAATGGAATACTAAGCTAGTCTAAGGTCTAATAAGCAGTAGAATTACTCTACCCAAGGTGTCAACTACTGCAACTACCCTACGGTCTCTCATTCCCCACATGCATATCCCACCCCATGAAGTGTTCCCCTTCTCTTCTCAACAGTCCCTGGACTGCCCCACTTCCCTTATGGGGCTTCAACAACAAGAAAAACAAGAAGTGTCATAGCACCATAGTTATTGACCAACGCACTAGGGAACAACTCTGAGTAGCTTCTCTCCTAGATAACTCCTCACGGTCCTAGCAACCTGCTTCTTCCATAATACGACCTGAAAATTGCTCCTTCAATTCAATTCTTGTGCTAACAATACAAGTAAAAATTCCTCGTTAGAGTCCAATACCGTCAGGTATGACTCAAAACTATCTCCCATGAAGGAATAGTCAATATTGATGATAATGCCTAATCCCCTTCGTATTATATCCACAATTATATATACACATTTGTCCTTTAGGACACTTGGAACCCCAACGAACTCCCTTATCCCTGGACTGCCCCACTTCCCTTATGGGGCTTCAACAACAGAAAAAACAAGAAGTGTCATAGCCCCATAGTTATTGCCCAGCACACCAGGGAACAACTCTGAGTAGCTTCTCTCCTAGATAACTACTCATAGTCCTGATAACCTGCTTCTTCCATAATATGACTTGACAACTGCTCCTTCAATTCAATTTGTGTGCTAACAGTACAAGTAAAAGTTCCTCATTAGAGTCCAGTACCGTCAGGTACGACTCAGAACTACCTCCCATGAAGGAATAGTCAATATTGATGATAATGCCTAATCCCCTTCGCATTATATCCACAATTATATATATGCATTTGTCCTTTAGGACACTTGGAACCCCAACAGACTCCCTTGTCCCTACTTTCAAGACTTAGGATATATATTAATATCCATTACTTTAGATTTAAGGAGTAATATTATAATATTCCATTGGGATTAAGCACCCTAGCTTAGCCCCTTCCTAGACTCTTATCACCCCCTTTCCCTTTTTAAGTGGATTTTATCCCCCCGTACTCTTTTATGTGGTTGGTCAATAACAGGGGTGTGTTTTCATTAATAATATGAGTTTTTAGATATTACAAAAATAGGCTCATTGGCTTCTAACATCTAGGCTCTTCGGCCTAATAATCACATAACAATTTTCTCCTATAAAAACCTACCTCAACAACCTATAAAACATTTACATTTATATGTACAATTGGGGTTTAGCCTAGGGGTGTTACATTCCCCTCCCCCTTATTTATGCATTGTCCTCAGTGCAATATATATACACATACAATCAAAACTTTAATAGGTTTAAAAAATATACAGATACTCTGCCCGCATAGCCTCTTCATTCTCCCAAATCACATCCTCAAAATTGTACGAGGTCCATTGGACCTTTACTAGCCCTACGGCTCGATTCCATATCTTCTTGATCTTCCATTCGAATATGCACACCAGATGCACTCGAAAGTCACCTTCCCGCTCCACCTAAATAATATTCCAATCAGTGACATGATTAACATCAGGTACATACTTTTTAAGAAATTATACATGGAATACATTATGAATACTTATTGATGCGGGTAAAGAAATCATGTATGCTACATGCCCAATCCTTTCTAGGATATCAAATGGACCATAGTAATGAGCTTCCAGCTTTGAACATTTCCCAATTTCAAGGAAATTCTCTTGGATTTTACTTTTAGGAACACATGGTCACCCAATTTAAATTCTCTGTGGGTTTTGTTTCTATCAGCATAACCTTTATGTCTATCTTGGGAAACATTTAAATTATGTTTTATGTTTATCATTTACTCTTCCATGTCCTTGAGTAGTTCTGGTCCAACCACTGCTCTGTCTATTGGGTTGTTCCAACTCACTGGTGTTTTTCACTTTCTTTCATACAAGGATTCAAATGGGCTCATATTTAATGATGTTTGATACCCATTGTTGTAAGAAAATTTCACCAAGTGTAAGTAATCCTCCCATTTGGATGGTTTATCCATCACATACATCTTCAACATATATTCAATCACTTGATTTACTCTCTCTATTTTCCCATCTGATTCTGGATGATACGTTGTGCTAACGTTCATATTGGTCCCCAACCCTTTGAATAATCCCTTCCAAAAATTTGAGGTAAATTTTGGGTCTCTATGAATAAAGTGGGCATCTTTAGTAATCTTGTCCACCACCACCATAATGGAATCATGTTACTTGGTTGTTCTAGGCAACTTGGTGATGAAATCCATTGTTACAACTTCCCACTTCCACTCAAGAATGGGTAATAGTTGTAGTAGACCATCTTGGTGTCTGTGCTCATCCTTGATTTTTTTACATTCCATACACTTGGCAATAAAATCTGCAACCTCCTTCTTCATCCCTGACCAATAGTATTGGCTCTTGACAACTACAATAGTTTTCTAGTAACCTGGGTGTCCAGCATAAGGTACATTATGCATTTCTTTTAAAACCAAGTTTTTGAATTCCTGAGAATTTGGTACATAAATTTTTCTCCTGTACATGATAATTTCATCATTTTCCATGTTATATTCTTCACTTTTCTGCTACAAAATACCTTGTTGTAAATTTGTCCTTATTTCCATGTAATACAAATCTGATTTTGCAGCCTCTAATATTATGTCTTTCAAGTATTATTGGTACAATAAAATGGTTGTATCATGCATCTCATACACCCTTCTATTGAGTGCATCATCCACCTTGTTCTCTTTACCTTTGATATGCTTTATATCAAAGTCATATTCACTAAGGAATTCTAACCGCCTTCTTTTCCTTTCATTTAGAGTTGGTTGTCTAAACAAGTATTTTAGACCACTATGGTCTATCCTTAACTAAAATATTTTTCCCATGAGGTAGTGCCTCCACATACTCAAGGCATGCACTATATCTTCCAATTCCAAATCGTGAGTAGCATAGTGCCTTTCATGTTCCTTCAACTTCCTTGATTCATAGAAGACCACAAACCCATTTTGACTAAGAACTCCACCCAATCCTTCTTTACATGCATCAACACACACATTGAATTCTTCATTTGGATCAACAATGTTTATTATTGGAGCACTTGTTAATAAATTCTTCAAGTGATGAAAACTTCTTTCACAATACAATGTCCATTCAAACATCACACCTTTCTTTTGCAAGGAAGTGATTGGGTGTGCGATCTTTTAGATTCCTTCAATAAATATCCTATAGTATCCTGCAAGGCCCATGAATGACCTCACCTTCGAGAAATTCCTTGGTGTTGGCCATCCTTCAATGGCCGTTATATTTTTTGGTTCCACTATTATCCTTTATTCTAAAATGGTATGGCCCAAATAATGGATTTGCTTCTAATATAATGAGCACTTTCTCAATTTGGCATACAATTGAGGCTCCCTCAATATTTGTAATACCATACTCAAGAGTTTCTCATGATTTTCTTCAGGCTTAGAGTATATAATAATGTCATCCAGGAAGACAATGATAAAATTATCTAAGTAATCCATGAAAATGCCATTCATGAGTCACATGAAGACAATTGCTACATTTGACAACCCAAATTGCACCACTGTGAACTCATAATGACTGTACCTTGTTAATAAGGAAGTCTTGCTGATATATTATTCTTTAATTCTTACTCGTTGACATCTTGACTTGAGATCGATCTTCGAGAATATTTTTGCATCTTTGAGATGATCAAAGAGGTCATCTATCCTTGGCAAAGGGTACTTGTTCTTCACAGTTACCTTGTTCAACTGCCTGAAGTCTATGCAAAGTCTCAAAGTTCCATCACTTTTCTTCACAAATAATACTAGGGCACCCCAACATGACACACTTGGGTGTATGTACCCCTTTTTCAAAAGTTCTTCTATCTGCATTTGGAATTCCTTTAGCTCTAGTGTACTCATCCTGTAAGGAATCTTAGATACTGAGGTTTCTCCCGGCACCAGATTGATGTAGAAGTCAATATCTTTCTTGGGTGGAAATCCTGGTATTTCCTTGAATACATCTTCAAACTCTTTTAGGACTGCATAATCCTCAATATTTGGTGCCTTATCTTTAGGTGTCTCTTCAATATGTGTTGCAAATATTTTACACCCTTTCCTCTAACTCTTCTTTAGCCGCAAGGCTAAAATTTCTCTAAGGTTTACTTCCATGGGAATTCCCTGTACTATCCTTAAATTCCCTTTCTCATACAAGAAAGTAAATGTCTTATTATAACATTTTATGATAACATGATGTTGATCCAACTAATCCATACCAATTAGGAAGTCATAGGAACTTAAAGGTATGATGTTCAAATATTCCTTGGTGATCAATCCATTCATGTCCATTAGACATTCCTTAACCATGTCAGTAATTTTTCTTTTATCTCCTGTATCTAGTTGCACCATCCAAGGTTTTCCAAGCTTGCTTCTTGGAAATTGGAATCTTTCTATCATATTAGGATCTACATAACTATGACTAGCTCCTGAATCAATTAAAATAAAAATGGTTTGGTCGTTGATTTTACCTTCCACTTCAATCATGTGTGACTGAAACTCAACTTCGTTGTTATCGAGAGATGCGTAGATCCTTGGTACACTTCTACCCATGTTCTCCATTGTTTCATCTTGATTTATATTGTAAGCAGTCTTCACTTTTCCACCTCTATTTGGGAAATATCTCAACAGATGATCTCCTCCACAACCCCAACATTGAATATGTGGATGCCTTGGTATTTTCCCTATTTCCTCTGTCATTCTCAGTTCCTTAGAGGTTGGTTGTTCCTGAGAATTATTTTTGAATAATGGTGGCTTAGATCCCCTCTTCCTCTGGTCTATCATACTTTTCTTTTTGTTTTCCCACGTCCTTTGGAAAGTTGGTCTTCCTCTATGTTGATTATAAAGGAATTTAGCTCTCTTTATAGTTTCCCCTAGTGTCTTGGGATGATCATACTATATCTTATCACTGATAAAAAATGCTATCCCACTTAGGTACCTATGAATCTTAAATTACTCCTCCTTGATGAAAGAAACATACTTCAACAACTCTAAAAACCTCCTTTCATATTCCTCCATGGTCATACTCCCAAGCTTGAGTTCAAAGAACTCCTTCATTTTATTATCATAGTATTGTTTAGTCAAGTATTTATTCTGGAAATACCTCTTTAATTCCCTCCAAGTGACATTATTCTCATCAATGTGTTATACTTGCACAAATTGATCCCACCACATTGATTCTTTTCCCTTCAGCTGATAAATGGAAATTCTTCCTTCTGCTTGTGAGAGTAGTTATGAAATTGAAAATAATTCATCATGCATAGAATCCATGTCTCTGCATCTTATCCTTCTTGTGCTCACCATCAAATGTATGAGGATTGATTTTGTTCATTTCCCCTTGTATCTCATTTAACCCAGACCTTTTCTTATGCTTCCTAACAGGGGATGGAATGGAACTTCCATGTGCTCTCTTAGTTGAATTCCTTGGAGAATGATAGTGATGTATTCCAACACTTTTTCTTCTTCTCCTCTCATCGTGAGACCTATGATTCCCTGATTTTCTTAACCCAGTCTCCTTATCCATCTTCTCTTCTATTCTTTCCAAGCTCTGCATTAACTTGATGTTGAATTCTTCATGTTGCTCCTTCACTTTCATAAGCCTCTCATTATCAACTTTGTAATTTTGGACATCCTTTTGCAAACATTGTATAGTCTCTACCAAGTTCATGCTTTCTTCCTTGCCTTCTCCATGTACAATTGAATTTGTACCTTCAATACCCAAATTAACATACATCCCTATGATCTCATCTTCATGGTTGTAAGCCCTTTGTGCATATTCCATGATTTTGAACTCTATGTTGATCATGTTCTGATCTAAATGTTGTTAATTTTGCAAAATGTGTAGACAACAAAATTTTATTAGGCTTAACAATTTACAATTACATAAATTTTATACGATTTTGTTCCAATAATGTATTAGAATTATTTATTTCATGAATACGAACAAAAAGTATCGATACTTAGACTATTTTCATCTATGCAAAATCACAAACTCATGGAAACATAAATATCCCTTTCATAAGTCCATCCAAAGAGTTCCCATACTTAACCATTTTCCTCTTTGCAGATTTGCGGACTTATAGATTCATGGTGTTGATTAATTGGGTTGGTTATCATTGATGTCAACCCTTGAAGAAAATATAGTAGCAAAAAGGTATGGGTAATGGACCCAAGTTTGTTTGATGTATAATGGTATGAGTTTTAATATATTTTTTGGTAAGACTATTCTAGATGGATAGTACATGTCATGCCATTTCCGGTGGTATGTGGAATGTCACATAACTCCTCACAGTTAGAGAGTTATGGCCATGTGAAGTTGGAGAACCCTCATGAGTTATCTAGAATCCCCTAAAAGGTCAAAATATTCAAAGTGGGTGCAAAGAAGAAATTATTTAAATAATAAAGTTAGTGGAGAATTTACTATTTATGGATAAGTCAAAGTGGTTGCAAAAGAAATGATTTAAATTATAAAGTTAGTGGATAACTTACTATTTGTGGAAAGTGGTTAAGTTAAGTTGGCAAGTGGTTAGAAGTAGGTTATCCTTAAAACAAGGAAAGTGGGTTAATATGGTTAGAAGATAACCCCTTGAGGAAGCTACATGGAAGTATAAATAAGAGGCAAGGGTCTCTCATTTGACGATCATTGAGCACATTGAATATCTATTATTGTGTAAGGCTTATTGCAGGTACTCATTGATATATATGGAGTGGCGAAAGTCTGAGGTAGCACGAAGGGTTGGCGGCGAAAGTTTGGGAATTATAGAGAATACTAGAAAACCTTAAGTTCTGAGGTGTACACGGGATAACAATACAATAGGGTGCATACATATGTGGGCTACCAGTATAATAGAGCCCGTACACACGTCAACTGTCATTATAACATGACGTATACATGAGGGAAAAGCCATGGAAATCTGAGGGTATGAAGAAGTCAAGGTTTTATATTCTTAGAACAAGCTCCCAAGAAGGTCGGCAGTGATCAGATATGTTGATACGAAGTTTAATTTTGTATCCCTTTAAAACTAAGTCTTTTGTTTTGTTTTAGTCATGGAGCCGCCCTTAGTCCTAAAAAAGAGTCGAAAGTCTTTCGATTCTTCGGATTTCAGAATTCGGCCTTTCACAAAGCATGTTTTCGTAACTCCAGAGTCTCGGTGCCGAAATCCTGAAAAGGTTTTATATTAAAGTAATAAATAAATAAATAAAGTGGGTGATATAAGTCCTGATGCGCGTTTCACAAAATATCCTTTAATTGTGATTAATTAAACTCTTAAACACGACCGACAATTCATTAATAGTTCACGATTCAGGTTTCCTTGTATCAAAGTATTGTCAAAGTGTCAGCCCTTGAACTCCCGGTCCCCGATTTTCTGAAAAGAAGAAGTTAATTACTAATCTTAATTAATTAAAGTGTTAATACAAGTAATCAACGTCTAAACTAATCCCATCGTGGTTTCGCGATTCAGGGTTTGCTTATGACATACCTCATGAGTACAGGATCCCCGAAATTCCGAAATGCAAAATCACAAATTTTTTAACAAAATTTAAAATGAATTTAAGTTAGTTTAAAACGAGATTAATAAAGATTAAAATGAATTTTAGCGTTTCACATTTCGGTATTTGGTAAAAGAAGTTATTTTGAAACTCCAGTTTGAAATCGCCGATACACAATAATATCTGTAACATACGAATAGAGATATTTTTAACTTGACTGCGTATCTTTGGGCATATCTCCCTCATTAAAACATTAAAGTATTATCGCCTGTCTTAGTACGTCTATCGTAAGAAGAGTTAAAGGTTAATAAAGGTTTGGTTTCTTCGAATTTTCATTCCTGCTGTTTAGACTCAGAAGTGAATTGCATTCAACAAACTTACACATTTCTCTCTACAACAAAAATTCATTCTAAACACGAACATTATGGCACCCAAAAAGGAACCAAAGAAAAGTGAAGAAGCAACTGAAAGCTCAAGCCCAAAAGGAGATTTCGTGTCTGATACTACACCACATGCCATTGATTCAATTAAATCATGGAGGGAATTTTTTGAAACCTTGGACTACAAAATCAAGAATTTTCTCGATGATTCTGAAAACAAACTCCAGGACATAGCAGAGTTCAAATTTCACAAAGTAACCACGTGCCCACGACTCATGGCATACAACGATATGATCAGTTGGGATTTAGAGAGGACAGACGTGCAAACCAAAATCATTTGGGACAGCCAAGGGGTATTCATCGTCTCTTTCAGATTGGAACATGTACAAGTAATGTATAAACTGTCTCCCAATTCTAGGTACATTTACAATAAAGAGTTTGTAAGTGAATTTCAAAGGAAAGAATGCACAGAGGCTGACCAAACATACCCCGGCATAATCAAAGACTAGTGGAGACACCCAGAAAACTTCAGGGCCGATACCCGTAACGTTTATGCCACAGCCTCATTAAATGAGTACATGGTTTATGTGGCAATGATGTTATGTAGATGTTTCGGAAAGAAAATCCCTACCCATTTCCCTGCAGAATGGGTTCCCCTTTTACATGAAGCAGCTGAAGGCTATAGCTTCAATTGGAACAAAATTATATCAGATAACCTAGCTAAGGAGGTTATGGAGTATCAAACTGCGAGATCCAGTGGCAGACCAATAGATTTTTACATGTCAACACACATCATGGACGCTATATGTTTCACAACTCCTTTCCCTCTGATGAATTGAAGTTGGAACCCAGTTTGCACTAAACCTATTCATGAATATCATTCTAATCTATGGGAAGAAAATGCTAAAGATTCTTTTCATGAAATTTGGCATTTCATGGTGATACCAGTGCATCAGATGATGTATGGATGTGCACCCCCCCGTATGTCAGAGTTGGTCATAGGAAACCTCAAGGAGGTTGTCGATTGGTTTATTGAGGATAATTTCTTCTATATCAGGGTTTTCAGATGTTCTATCCCTCCTCATGCACTTACGAAATTCCTCCCTGATAGATTGGTATGTAGGGAGGTAGCTCATCAGATAATAACATGCAGTATCGGGATAGAGTTGAAGACAACTCAAAAGAAATTTTGGTTAGTCTTTCTCGTATAGATTGGAAGTTTTTCGCTACTCAATCTCGGTCATTCCAAAGTTGAAGCTGCAACTCTTGAGGAGGTCAAGTTGGTGAATCTCGAACATAGGAAACATGCCCCTTATCAAACAGTGGGGAACCACATGGCTCATTATGGCATGAAAGCGTTTGAACATGAGGAATCCCCTCATGATGACATTTTCAAAGGGGTCAAAACCTACAAAGAGGTGTTAGGCAGGGTACAAACGTTATCATCCAACTTGCAAACCAGTCTTCTAACCTTCCAGAGACACAGACGAAGTGGTTTTCCCAAGGTATTGCAGGGCGAAGCAACAACATCCCCTCCAGAACAAGAAAACATTCCCATGGGATTCGGACAGAAAACACATAATAAAGCAGACACCGAGGAAAACCCACAAAAGGTTGAAGGATATTCACAAAAAAAAAAAGTCCCACATATAGAGAATGCAGGAGAAGAAGCAGAAAGAAGGTCTGAGACACCTCCCGAGTCTAGTCAATATACCCCCCCTTCATAATCTACTATTCATATTGATACTCCCAAGACAACTGGGGAAACAAAATCCACGGAGTTGGGTAATCCCATCACTTCCTTGACCCCTTTACAGTCTACTTTTGGGTTCCCTTAGGTAGGAGTCATATATGCTATTGACCTCGACCCTATCTCCAGAGAAGAAATTCCTCCCTCTGATTACTTCTTCAGTAAAAAGAGGAAGGTTGTATTAAAATAGGAGATGTATATGAGAGAAGGTGGTATCGTAAAGAAAAACAGGGTGCTGGTGGATGGGAAAAACTTGGAAGCGGGATATTTCACTACAGAGGTGGCGGGCTCCATGGGAGCGCTGACAACAACAAATATATTCACTATTAGCAATATGAGAGAAAGGTTGGAACATAGTAACAACATGATAACCCAGTTGCAAAATCAACTAAAGGATACCGAGAAAAATATTAAAGCAAAAAAAATAAAGGTCTAGAGTAGGCCATAGTTGCTGACAAGTAAGAAATTGAATCGCTTAAGTCAAGTCTAGACGAGATGAACGAGAAGATGTAGACTAGCCAAATACAGGTTATTCGGCAAGAAGAATTGGTAAGACAACTACAGGATAAATTGAATTCAATAAAAGACCAAGTTATAGACCTGGAATTTTTTCAGGGCCAATCACTGGAAATACATGTGAAGGTAGAAGTTGAGCAACAAAAGGTAATCTCCCAAGTAGAGATTATTCAGAATTATTTTCAGGAAGCAAGCAATGCTTTTGATAATATTATTTTTAAAGAAAAAGAAGCTAAAGAAACAAGGACCACTTTCCAAAAGGCGGTTGTATGTTCTGAAAACAAAGAAGTATCAAAAATTCCAAAGCTTTTTGTCACAGAGAAGATTAGAGGCGATATCATGCTCAAGGTATGGGAAAACAACATAGCAAAATATAAGAAAATAGTCAAAGAAATCAAAGACGATTGTGAAAGAATCTTTGATTTATTGGACAAGGAATCATTAGGTATTGGAAGAGACAATTGCACTGGGCAATTAGGATAGATAAACATTGTAATACACCAATTGAATTTCAAAGAGGGTTTGAATGAATTTCAAATGGAAATTTCACAGTTAAAGGAAATGGATGTTACCCTAACATACAGGTGGCTAGTGAAGGCAAACTTAAAATTTCAATCAATTAAGTTTACTGGTAAGGGGATTGAAGATCGGCTTCCAGAAACTCTGAGAAAATTCTATCTATTTGAAGCAAAGGATCTTCCAAAGCCTCCCAGAAATTTTGTACATTTTCTTGAAAAATGTATTGAATGCATCAAGTCAAAAGAAGGAGATACTTCAATAAAACAATGAATTATCATTTTGAAAACTTATATTATCAATATGATAGGAAAATAAATGATAATCATGCAAACGATTGGGGTTTGCAATTCTTGTAACTGTTTTCCCCTAGGAGGTAGGAGATCACCAACCAATAATCATCAAGGATCTGGTATAAATACAATTTCAGGATACTGATCTAGGGATTTTTCTGGGCACATTGTAAAGAAGAATTTGAAGATATTTTTTGAATTAATACAAATACAAATTGAAGATTCCAGATCTAGTCAAGTTTAAGTTATGTGTTTCTCTGTTGTTTTGTATTTCTCATATATCTTTTTGATGAATGCTTAACTGCAATTTAGTACAACCTCTACTATGGTAATTAATTATTCTTGCAATTTAGTCATTTACAGCCTTTCCTTTGTATCAACTATCAACAAATACAAGACCTGCAAATGTTTTAGATTTCAATATCATATGCTTCATTAAGAGATTTTCCTGATTAATTTCTTCTCCTGTCAACAAAGTGAGATTCCTCTTTAATTGATGCCTCACCCTGTTCGACAACTTTATGTTTTCTCTTCATTTCATGCATATCCCCTTTTCAAAATTTAACTCAAATACCAAAAACGGCCTTTAGTTTCTTCATGCTATTAATTCAAGCTTTTTTGGAGTTCTTTTTACATGTTTTGAAGCAAAAATAGCGAACCCTTAAAAGAAAATATGAATTTATTTTTTCAATCTTTATCTCTCATGACTGTCCCGGTTACAAGACAACCTAATATTGAAAATGGAATATTGGATCAGACGAGCATTGCTTTGAATTTATTTAACACCATCTTACAGACAACAAACAACCAGGTTGAGTTAGAGCGTTCATGGGAAGTAATTGAAATAGACATTAGCATCCATGAAAACTGGGAAGCTAGACAGAGACAGTTAAGGAATCAACAATAACCCTTTTCATATAACCTACCTTTTTATCCTTATCCCTCTCTATCTTTTTGTATGCCTTGGCGGTGTACTTTAGAGCCTTAAAGTACAAACTCATGAACAACAAGATACATCAGATCTATTCACTGGTTCAAAATGTATCTCTTATTTCTATGAGTAGTTGGATTTTGATGTATGCATGAGAAATGTATATGGATATTTGAGGATTCTCCCTAGATATTTTAGTGGCTGCATGGGATCTTTTGTATAAATCATATCTAAAGAAATATAGTGTCGGTATAAGAATATTTATCATTGTTAGAGTTGAGGAACATCTTGTATTTCTTGGCATATGGTTAAGGGTTCTTATGATACATGAAGTAGTTGAAGTATTGTAAGGCTGAATATCAGAAAGGGTTTTATGTCTAGTTCATGTGAGGGTTATTATATTGGTTCATGATAACACACACTCATTTGGCACATGACTAGAGAGAGATATGGAGTATTTGGGTAAAGGTTATGTATGAGGATGCATGCATAGGGTACAATTATAGTCTGGATACAGTGACAAGTTGCAGATCTATGTGAAATAGGTTGCAGAGGGTCAAAAGTTTTTAGAAGAAAGAAAATCCTAAGTTTCCAGAAGGCATACACATGTTGCATAACAGATAGGTCGCATACATACGTGGGCTGATATACAGATAGGGCACATACATACACATGTTGTAGAACTATAGGTCGCATACCTGTTGTATTTGTTTGATACATGATCAGTTCAGGTACAGGCTGATTGTAGGGAAGTAGTACAGGTTAGTTGCAGGTCAGTGGTACATGTTGGTATAGTTTTACAATGGTATATCTCACAGTGACAGTGTGACAGTGGTTCCATCATTCTATTTCTACGTTAGGGAGCTTGGAAGGGGCAAGGATAGGTGGTTGTAACCACCTTTCGGTTGTAACCAGAGAACCTAGGGGGTTGTAGCCTCCTTTTGGTTGTAGCCAGATAATTGGGGAGTTGGAGCTTCCCTCACATTGTATCTTGAGAAACTAGGGGGTTGGAGCCTCCTTCCAGTTGCAGCTGGAAAAAAAAGGAAGTTGGTGCTTCCAGTGAATGTAATTCTTAAAGATATATAAGAAAAAACATTATGTGGTTTTCTCTCACTTTGGGTTTCCACGTAAAAACATTGGTGTACTATGTATGTGTATGATTTCTAATTTTTTCATTGTTTATTTACTCTACAACTATTGGATGATAATGCTACATTGATATAACACTTGCATTTTATGGTGAAAGAGGATTAAATCGCTCTATTACTGATTCACCCCCCCTCTCAGTAATCCAACAATTGGAATCAGAGCAGTTTCATTCAGGAAACAGTTTAACCACTGGAAGGAGATCATGGATTATTCTAAGTGTAAGTCAAATGTGTAACAAATGTCATAAAATTACTTTCGATTCATAGAAGTGTGAGATAAGAAAAGAAGATTAAGGAAAATTGATTGCAACAGCTGGAAGAACTTCAAGCAACATATATGTATTAAGTGAGATTGGAAATGAAAAGTGTTGTCTAGGAAAGGAAGATGAAGGTTGGTTATGGCACATAAGAATGGGTCACATAAACTTTGATAACCTTGTCAAAGTCAACAAAAAGGAAGCAGTTAGAGAAATTCCCTAGATCACGAAACCAACCAACACTTTATGCAAGCATTATCAACAAGGAAAGAAAACAAAGACCACGTTCAAATCAAAGGAATATTCAACAACAAGACCACTGGAAATTGTGCATACTGATCTAGTTGGACCAACTAAAACAAAAGGTTTAAAAGGTGAGAAATACTTTATGTTATTAGTTGATGATTATATAAGAATGACTATAGTTTTATTTCTCAGGAATAAGTCAGAAGCTTTTGAAAACTTCAAGGTATAGAATGAAATGGATTCAAAAATCAAATGTTTGAGATATGATAATGGAGGAGAGTTCACTTCAAAGGAATTTATGGACTTCTACAACAAGCATGGAATAAAAAGGAAATTCTTCATGGCTGGGACACCTCAACATAATGGAGTTGTTGAAAGAAAGAATAGGATAGTACATGAAATGGCTCGAACAATGTTAATGGATTCCAAATTGATGGATTTTTTTGGACACATGTAGTGCATACAACAGTTTGCATTCAAAACATAGT
Organism: Picea engelmannii; assembly: GCA_009831015.1. Classification (NCBI taxonomy): domain Eukaryota; kingdom Viridiplantae; phylum Streptophyta; class Pinopsida; order Pinales; family Pinaceae; genus Picea; species Picea engelmannii. Next base: position 164,349 of record ML795586.1, on the reverse strand, counting down.
AATGCTCATAAAAAACAATGAAAAAATCCCTACGAGCTATGGAAAGGAAGACCAACAAATGTGAAGCACTTCAGAGTATTTGGAAGCAAATGCTACATCAAAAGAGAAGATGGAAGAATGTGAAAGTTTGACTCTCGTGTGGACAAAGGAGTACTTGTTGGTTACTCAAGTACAAGGAAAGCATACAAGTGTTACGATCTGAGGTTCAAAAAAGTTGTGGAAAGCATCAATGTAACAATTGATGAAACATGTGGACGATAATTAAAGGAAGAAGAAAATGAATCAGTGGAACAACTTTATGAAGAAGAAACAAAATATCAAGAAGAAGTAGAAGGGGAATATGAAGAAGATCAAACAGAAGTAGAAGAGAAAGTTCAACAAGTACCTCCAAAGAAACCTAGCAAACGAGTACAGAAGAATCATCCTTCAGATCATATTATCAGAAACAAGGATGTAGGAGTTGAGACTAGAAGAAGAATATGTTCACCAGAACAAATGCACCTAGCACTCTTATCTATGATTGAACCAAACATTTTTTAAGAGGCCAGGAAGGATGAATTTTGTAATAAGGCCATGAATGAAGAATTGGATCGAATAGAGAAGAATGTCACTTGGGAATTGGTTCCAAGACCAAGGAATAAGAATGTGATTGGAACAAAGTGGGTTTTCATAAATAAATTGAATGAAGATGGATATGTTACAAGGAACAAAGCTAGATTGGTATGTAAAGGATACACATAGGTGGAAGGAATCGAATTTGAAGAGACATTTTCCCCAGTTTCCATAATGGAAGAAGTCTTATTTCTCTTAGCTTATGCATGCTCCAAGAATATTAAAGTGTATTAGATGGACATGAAATCAAATTTTTTGAATGGGGAACTTGAAGAACAATTCTACATTGAACAACGAGAAGGATTTCAGTTGTCAGAGAACGTAGATTATGTGTGTAAACTGAAGAAGTCCTTGTATGGTCTAAAATAGGCTCCTAGAGCATGGTACTCTAGACTGGATAAACATCTACAGTAGGCAGGGTTTAGAAAAGGAAGTGCAGATATCAACCTCTATATCAAGGTAACTCAAGATAGTATTTTATTAATTCAAGTTTATGTTGATGATATTATTTTTGGAAGCAATGATGATAGGTTAAGCCATACATTTGGAAAGGATATGCATAATGAATTTGAAATTTCATTACTCTGAGAACTATCCTTCTTTCTGGGTATTCAGATACTTCAAAGTAACCAAGGAATTTTTATTTCTCAAACTAAGTATATTAGAGAAATGCTAAAGAGGTTCGGAATGGAAGATTACAAACCAATTACCACTCCTATGAAAGCCAGTTGCAAATTGAGTAAAGATGATGATTCAAAATCTACAGACCAGAGGCAATACATGTCAATTATTAGTAGCTTACTATATGTGACAACATCCAAACCAGATGTAATGTAGGAAGTTGGACAGGTAGAACTATTTCAAGCAACACCAAAGGAATCAAATGTCTTAGCAGTGAAGAGGACTTTCAGATACATCAAAGGAAAAATAGAGTTTGGATTATGGTATCCAAAAGGAAATGATCTATCACTTATTTCTTACATAGATGCAAATTGGGAAGGTTGCATTGATGATTGATGAAGTGCCAGTGGATCATCCTTCTAATTGGGTGACTGTTTAGTATCTTGGCTAAGAAAGAAACAATAATCAGTATCTTTATCTATAGTCGAGGCAAAGTATATTAAAGCGACAAGATGTTGTAGATAGGTTCTATGGATGAAACAAAATCTGACAGATATAAACATTGAGTATGATGATCCCATTCCAATCTACTGTGATAATACAAGCGTCATATGTATCTCAAAGAACCCAGTGATGAACTCCAAGATGAAGCACATTCCAATCAAGTATCACTTTCTACAGGAACAAGTTGCAGAGAATAACATCAGAGTTGAATATGTGGGCACAAAAGAACAAGTGGAAGACATCTTTACAAAACCGCTTCCAAGAGAAGCCTTTGAGTATCTTCGCCAGAGACTCGGAGTAATTTCTAGTCCAAAATGAATGCTTTTGAATGCCTATCTTAAATGTCTTATATTTACAAGAGTAAGCACCATAAAGAGGACAATTCAAGTTGGGATATAAGTTTCAGGAAGAGTTCAGTCAGGGGGAGCATCCCCAAGGAAAGTTCAATTAGGGGGAGCATCCCCAGATGAAAATATAAATTTTCCATTGATGACAAATGGGGAGACAGTTACCATATGCAGGATAGAGATTTAAAATCTTGGAAAAAGAGCACAGAGGCATGGTTCCAGGGGGAGCGATGGTCACATGGGGAGCATGAGTGAGATGAATTCAGTATTGCATTAGAGTGTTTCCATAAATGCCAAAGGGGGATATTGTTGATTAATTAGGTTGGTTGTCATTGATGTCAACCCTTGAAGAAAGTCTGGTAGCAAATTCCGGTAGCACAAAGGTATGGGTAATGGACCCAAGTGTGTTTTATGTATAATGGTATGATTTTTAATATATTTTTTGGTAAGACTATTCTAGATGGATAGTACATGTCATTCCATTTATGGTGGTATGTGAAACACCACATAACTCCTCACGGTTAGAGAGTTATGGCCATGTGAAGTTGGAGAACCCTCATGAGTTATCTAGAAGCCCCTAAAAGGTTAAAGTAGTCAAAGTGGGTGCAAAGAAGAAATTATTTAAATAACAAAGTTAGTGGAGAATTTACTATTTATGGATAATTCAAAGTGGTTGCAAAAGAAATTATATAAATAATAAAGTTAGTGGAGAACTTACTATTTGCGGAAAGTGGTTAAGTTAAGTGGACAAGTGGTTGGAAGTGGGTTATCCCTAAAAAAAGGAAAGTGGGTTAATATGGTTAGAGGGTAACCCCTTGAGGAAGTTACAAGGAAGTATAAATAAGAGGCAAGGGTATCTCATTTGATGATCATTGAGCACATTGAATATCTATTATTGTGTAAGGCTTATTGCAGGTACTCATTGATATATATGGAGTCACGAAAGTCTGAGGTAGCATGAAGGGTTGACGATGAAAGTTTGGGAATTACAGAGAATACTAAAAAAACCTACGTTCTGAGGTGTACATGGCCTAATATTAAAACATGGCATGTACATACATGGGATACAAGTATAACAAAGAACGTATGCACATTGACTGCCAGTATAACAGGACACGTACGTGAGAGAAAATCCATGGAAATTTGAGGAGATGAAGAAGTCAAGGTTTTAGATTCTAAGAACAAGATCACAAGAATGTCTACAGTGATCAGATACATCATATCTATTCACTGGTTCAAAAGGTATGTCTTATTTCTATGAGTGGTTGGATTTTGATGTATGCATGAGAAATGGTTATGGAGATTTGAGGATTCTCCCTAGAGAGTTTAGTGGCTACATGGGATCTTCTGTATAAATCAGATCTACAGAAATATAGTGTCGGTATAAGAAATATTTATCATTGTTAGAGTTGAGGAACATATTATATTTATTGGCATATGGTTAAGGGTTCTTATGATACATGAAGTAGCTGAAGTATTGGAAGGTTGAACATCATAAAGGGTTTTATGTCTAGTTCATGTGAGGGTTATTATATTGGTTCATTATAACACACACTCATTTGGCACATGACTAGAGAGAGATATAAATTATTTGGGTAAAGGTTATGTATGAGGATGCATGCACAGGGTACAATTACAGTCTGGATACAATGAAAGGTTGCAGATCTATGTGAAATAGGTTGCAGAGGGTCAAAAGTTTTCATAATCAAGAAAAACCTAAGTTTTCAGAAGGCATACAAAGGATACATAACAGATAGGTTGCGTGCATACGTGGTTTTCTATATAGATAGGGCGTGCACATATGCGTGTTGCAGAACTAGAGGTCGTGTACCTATTGTATTTGTTTGATACATGCTCATTTTAGGTACAGGTTGATTACAGGGAAGTAGTAGAGGTTGGTTGGAGGTCAGTGGTATAGGTTGGTACAATTTTACAGTGGTATATCTCATAGTGACAATGTGACAGTGGTTCCATCATTCTACCTCTACATCAAGGCTATTGGACGGGGCAAGGATAGGTGGTTGTAGCCACCTTTCGGTTGTAACCAGAGAACATAGGGGGTTGTAGCCTCCTTCTGGTTGTAGCTAGATAATTGGGGAGTTGGAGCTTCCCTCAGGTTGTATCCCACGAAAATAGGGGGTTGGAGCCTCCTTCTAGTTGCAGCTGGAAAAAAAAGGAAGTTGGTTCTTCCAATGAATGTAATTATTAAATACATATAAGAAAAATCATTATGTGGATTTCTCCCACTTTGGGTTTCCACGTAAAAACATTTGTGTACTATGTATGTGTATGATTTCTCATTTGTTCATTATTTATTTACTCTGCCACTATTGGATGATAATGCTACATTGATCATAAATAAATATAACACTTGCATATTATGGTTAAAAAGGATTATATTTCTCTATTACTGATTCACCTCCCCTCTTTGTAATCCAACACATGGAATCATAACTCTCCCTTTCATAAGTCCATCCGAAGAGTTCTCATACTTAACCATTTTTCCACTTCTTCAGACTCACAGAATCACAGACTTGTAACCTTTCTTACATAATTTCATCTAAAAAGTCTCAACACTTAACCATTTTTCCACTTCTTCAGACTCGTGATAAGTCTCAACACTAGTACGTCCAAAAATTCTCAACACTTAACAAATTTTCCACTTCTTCGGACTTGCGGACTCACAGACTCATAATAAGTCCAACAATTAGCCATTTTTCCACCTTTACGGACTCACAGACTCATAATAAGTCCCAACACTTAGCTGTTTTTCCTCTTCTTCAAACTTATGGACTCGCAGACTCATAGACTCACGAACTTGTAACCTTTCTTACATAAGTCCATCTGAAAAGTCTCAACACTTAACTATTTTTCCGCTTCTTAGAATTCGTGGACTCGCAGACTCACAGACTCATGATAAGTCCCAACACTTAATTGTTTTTCCATATTCACAGACTCATACTAAGTCCCAACACTTAGTCGGTTTTCCACTTCTTCAAAATTTCAGACTCGTGGACTCATGGACTCCCAATAAGTCCCAACACTTAGCCATTTTTCAACTTCTTCAGAATTTTGGACTCGCAGACTTGTGGACTCACAGACTCACAATAAGTCCCAACACTTAACCATTTTTCCATCTTCATGAAATCACAGACTCATACTAAATCCCAACACTTAGCCATTTTTCCACTTCTTCGGACTTTCAGACTCATGGAATCATACTAAGTCCCAACACCTAGTATCATACTAAGTCCCAACACTTATCCATTTTTCCGTCTTCGCGGACTCATGAAATCATAATAAGTCCCAACACTTAGCCATTTTTATGCCTTCGTGGACTCACAGACTCATAATAAGTCCCAACACTTAGCCATTTTTCCAATTCTTCAGAATTTCGGACTCATGGACTTACAGACTCACAATAAGTCCCAACACTTAGATTATTTTCATATCCCACCCTTTATGTACCTTCCACCTGTTGTTTTTCTTCATATGAGATATGATCAATATATTATTACAAGGATGAGTGTTCCATATATAGGGAACATATGGTGACCATCCATGAAAGGATGAGTCCCTTTAATAATCAATAACTATTTATTATTATCTTTTACTTATTATATATGATATTTAATAATCAATAATTATATTATTAATTATTGTTCTAAGATAATGTCTTCCCGATGTTGTCCAAACATCAACACTCCCTCTCAACGAGGGAGACATTCTCCATCATGCCAAGATTGTCTTTGAAGTATACAAACTTATCCCTAGACTCATGACACATGTCTGTCAGTCTTGGGAGACGTCTCTCTCCCACCTGAACTAAGGAGAAAATCCTTCTCCGACTCTCCCTCTGAGCCAATTAACACTCTCTAAGATCAGGCTTACTCTGGGTCCACATGTAATAGCATATAACATATTGAGTCTTTATTATTCCATGTCAAATCACCATGACTAGGAAAAATACCACACCGGGATATTTCACCACAAGTACACACCTGCGAGTGAATGTCATCTTGATGCTAACTAACACATGGAAATCACTTCAAGCACATTGAGTCCATATTATTCCTTTTCATGATCAAGGAAGGACTACATCTGGGCCTATTTACTACAAGTGCACCTTTATGATAAATGTATCCTATCTCCCTTGGTCTGCAGCCCAATCTAGGAGAAGGTCTTCCCAATGCTGAAACATTAACACTCCCTCTTAGCTAGGGAGGTATCTTTCCATAGTAGTACACAACTATTATCCAAAGACACACATTCGCTGCCAGTGGTACACAACCACCATAGTAGCAAAAGGTTTGTCATACATGGCACTTCCATGTGGACTTCTAGAGGCTACTCCCTCTAGGAAAACTTAGGGTAAACTCCCCATAGTGTGTGATGTCAAGGTCAACTCCCTTGACATGTCATCATGTGCTCTCCATAAGGGATGTGCCCTCATGTGATCTCCACAAGGGACATTGGGATATACGCCAAAATGCACTTATCCATTCTTCGATAAGTGTCCTCACAGATCAACTCAATTCATAGAGGAGTACGATATGGAGAATTTTTGTCACACATGGCACTCCCATTTGGAATTATAGAGGCTACTCCCTCTAGAAACACTAGGGTCAACTCCCATAGTGTGTGATGTCAAGGTCAACTCCCTTGACATGTCCTCATGTGCTCTCCACATGGGATGTGTCCTCATGTGCTATCCACAAGGGATGTTGGGATATAAGCCCAATTGCACTTATCCCTTCTCAGATAAGTGTCATCATAGATCAAATCAACTCAGTCACAGAGGAGTACAATATAGAGAATGTCTCAGGAAGCTGCAAACATCAACACCCCCTCTCAGTGAGGGAGGAATTCTCTACCAAACCAAGTCTATCACAGAAGTACTTGAACTTCATCCTGGTTTGGTAAGAACATAAACAACCCGCTCATCTATAGGAAGGTACAACAACAATATTTCCTTCCTATGCACCATGTCTCGGATGTAATGGTACTTGATCTCAATGTGATTCAATTTTTCATGAAACACTATATTCTCTAAGACGTCACACAACTTTGGTTACCATAATGATTATTGGTTGAATCCAACACATGTTCGGATAAATCTACAAGGATCTTGTGAATCCACATTGCTTCATAGATTGACATACTTAATGCAATTTACTCTTCTTCTCATGTGCTCAAAGCCACATAAGTCAGTTTCCTACTACACTAAGAAACCATGGAAGATCCCAAAGTGAAGCAACACCTGAAGGTGATCTTTCTGTCCACTACACTCCCTGCCCAATCATAATCAATATATTCATGCCATATCATATCAATACTGGAAGTATATCTCAGACCATGTCCAACTGCGCCTTGCAATTATCTCAACACATGCTTCGCAACAATCTAGTGTGTATATCTCGACTGACTTATAAATTGTCTAAGTGCACTCACTGCAAAGAAAATATTTGGTCTGGTGTTAACCAAATACATCAATGATCCAATCAGTTTCCTATAGAGATTTAGATCAATTTCGTCAGAATTGGAAGAAGACACACTTAGGTTCTTCATATTCTTCACCATTGGTGTAGCCATGGGATTCAAGTTTAGCATCCCAAACTTCTTCACTATATCAATTGTGTACTTTCCATGACTCAGGAATATCACATCAGTTCTCTGCCACACCTCTATTCCCAATATGTAGTGAATCATACCAAGGTCCTTCATCTCAAACTTAGAGGCCAATGCATACTTTCATTTAACAATAAGGCTCTCGGTACCGATGAGGAATAAATCATCAATGCAGAGGACCAAAATAAAGGAATTACCATTAAATGTCTTGTAGTACAAGCTGGGATTGATAACACTTTTGATGAATCCCAAAAAGCATTAAGTGTCCATCAATCCTCGCATACCAAGCTCGAGGTGGTTGCTTGAGTCCATATAAGTCCTTCTTCAACCTACACACATGAGACTCCTTCTCATGTATCATGAAACCATCTGGATACTAGATGTATACTTCTTCCTCAATCTATCCATTGATAAAGGTTGTCTTTACATCCATCCGATGTACTCTCCAACCCATGGATGTTGCAGGGGAAATAATCATCCGGATAGAAGTGTATCGAGCAACAGGATCAAATGTATCCTCATAATCTATTCCCTCCACCTGAGATAATCCTCTAGAAACAAATCTCATTTTGTGCCTCTCGATGCTCCCGTCAACTATGTGTTTTATCTTGTAGATCCATTTGGAATTCACTACAGACTTCCCCTCAGGTCTCAGAACAATATCCCACACATCATTCTTCATGATGGATTTATACTCCTTGATCATGACATCTCTCCATACTAGATCAATACTTGCCTCCTCATAATAGGAAGGCTCAAAATGAATGATGTGGATCATAGTTGCAACATAGCATGAATATCATTGAGGTATATTACTCACTTGCAAGGTACCACAAGGAGCTACATATCCTTTTGCCTCCTATAGAGTATGACAAGCCAATGTAGGTCTCTTCTGACCAACTACAGAATATTTGGGAACATAAACTAGAGCTATAGGATCAATGGTATCAATTGGATCAATTTGATCAATTTCCATGTGAGATCCTCTAGATCTCTTAAAGTATACCTCCTCCTCAAAGGTAACATCTTTTCTCACCTCAATCTGTCTCTGACCAGGGATGTAGATCCGATATTCCTTTGAAGACTTATTGTACCCCACAAATGTACCCTTTCTGCCTGAAGGGTCTAGCTTGATCCTTTTCTCCTTGGGTACATGAATGTATGCTAGACACCCAAATATCCCGAAGTGTCCAACCTTAGGCTTCACTCTGGTGAATGCCTCCTCAAGCATCATGTTCCTCAAAGTATTACGAGGACTTATGTTCTAAACATACACTATAGTCATGGATTCCTTTTCCCACATAAACATAGGTAAATGTTGATCATGCTAAGTCATATTGGGCCATACTTGATATATCAAGGTTCCCTCATGAAACCAATGTCTCAGGAAGCTGAAAAAAATAAAAATTCCATCTGGATCTGGAGGTAACTCCTCCTCTATCTCTGATCTCTATGACACTGAATGTATCTCTTCCTCCTTCTCTAGAGGTAACACAATATCTAATCCATTTGGATGTAGTACCACCTCCTTCTCTGGGAGTGCCTCTACATACACTGGAATTGCTTCCATGCTTTCTTCCTCAACATCTCATGGCTCGACCCATGTACTAGGACTGCTACACCTACTCCCTCTAAGTCTCATAATGTGTTTTCCTCTACAAATGGATCTACCACGGTTTTCCTATAGTTAGTCTTGACTCATTGTATCCATGATCATTGGAACTGTCTCTGCTATCTGGCATGGTCCCATCCTGGGAGGTACATTTCTCCTACAGACTTCTTGTCTCTGAGCATGATGTTTGTTGGCCCTTGACCAAGTTTTGGGATAATCTTGGTCATGTGACCTATTTTGATACTTCGACACCCAGTCGAAGAAGGAACGCGATACGAAGAGGAGATCACAGGATCTCGGCCCACTTTGGGTCCTTTTTGGGTTTTTGGGATAATGTAATGGGAAAAGGATGTCGACCCATGGGTTAACCCATGCTTATGCCCACTTTTATAATTTATAAATAGATATATAGATAGATAGAGATATATATGTATATGATGTAAACTAAGTTCTAATAGGCTTTGTAAGTTCTTTGTGCATGACTGTAAAAGGCTTGCAGGGCTAAGTGCAAGTTGTTGTAAGATATTATAGAAGGCTTTGTGTTGTAACACAAGGAATGAGGATATAGTGAGTTGCACAGATCTTTTGTCCTATGCACAATAGGGTTTCTGGTGGCTCTATGTTTTAACTGATTGAAGACACTAATAAAGAATAAGAGTTGGTGGAAGTAGCCCCAAGGGGGGGGGGGGGGGGG